>WHPZ01590463.1:0-16132 GCA_016617965.1 Macrosiphum rosae
TGTAACCTACTGTACAGCAGAGCAACTTTTTTTTTGATGAAACTCCACTTAGAATAAATTTAATTTGGGTTTACTTACAACGATTTTTTGATGATTGTTTCAGTATGATTCTTTGTGGTAAGCTGACTTTCACAAAAGATGACATAATTGTGAGCTGCGGCAGTTTTCGTTAAACAGTAATGAAGTTTTATTATATTCAGCAAGCTATACTGCAATACACAATACACAGTAGTTAATAAATAGGTACATGTATTATATTATATTATATGATATATAAACTTAAACAAATTATTTAACTATTATAACATAAATCGAATAAATAGTCAATAACAATATAATATTGTAATGTTATAGTCTTCGGGTCCTGTAAAATAATAAGTATATAGTATATAAATAGGTTTTATGATATGTATAGAGTGTACATCATGCATTTCTTAATATTATATCCGCAATTCAACTTTATGTGAGTATTAGTAGGTACATTTTATAAGGCATCCGGCATGAATAATAAGACTATAAGAGAGAATAATGAATTTCCTGTAGAGCTGGGAAGTGCTTCAGCGCTGTATCGATTGAAGTTTTTTTTTTATAGAACAGTCACACTTTTGCCGACCCGACAGGCAGCGCTAATACATAAATGTGAAGTACCAAAAAGTTTACAGATTGTTACACACAATCCCTTTTTACATCATTTTTTATTATGATCTCTTTTCTGGCAGCGGTACAGAATCCAGCATTCCATTTTGTGGCAGTTTATTCTGACCCACAGTAATACGTTTACGTGTGTCGTCACTGTGATTTTTTTATACAATTAATTACATTTTTTACGAGATCTTACGAATTTCCTTTGTTACAAATATGTAGTATATTATTATATGACAATTATTCACGTGGACTAACTACAGATTCCATTTGCATTCATAAAGGTAAATCGTTTGTTTTTTAGTAGGTATATAATTTAAAACTATTATATTAAAAAATGTGAACATAAGACGCTACATTTAAATTTATTTGCATATTTCGACAGTGATTATTGATTACAACGTATAATCAATTTGAGATGTTAACATTTTTTCTTTTGTTTAAATTTTCATACTTTTTCAATGTTAAAGATTTTATTTTGTTGAGATAATATTCATTGAAAAATAACACTAAATGGATGGTCAATATAAAATGAGTTACTCCTATAGAAATTGTCTTGTATCAAATAATATAAATATATATAGAGTAGGTTTCTCTACAGTTCAATTTTTTCTAGTCATAACTCATATATATATATATATGTCATCAACAATTCTTATTGTGAATATTTACAGATTGATTTTTTCCAAAAAATATTTTTTTAATATTTGGGTTGTCTGTTATATTTTATAGTAACACCAGTGGTTTTAAATCTTTCATGAATCGCGACCCCGAAAAAAAGTTAATTTTAGAAAATGAATACATTTTCTAAATAATATATTATTACATGATAACATATAGGTACCTACATAATACCTACTAGTGTTTTAAGTTATATAATACCTATATGTAATTAACAGATGTTTAGAAGTAGGTACCTATTTTACCATACAATTAACCACTACCTACAATTTACAGTACTTGTTATTGATAACAAATTTAACTTGTAAACAGGTAGGTACATTTAATAGTTTAATTTAAATTTATCAAATAAGTAAAAGTTTCTTATTCTAACATAACTTTAAAATTATATGTTTGAAAGTCATCGTATGAAACACTATTTTGTACATTATTTTTGGTGACCACTATGGACCACCTGGGACCCCGCTTTGGAGTTTCGACGACCAGATTGGAAACCACTGGTTTACACTATCGCTGTTATAAATTATAAAATTTTTTACTTAAATTTATAATGTATTATTTTAAACTTCTCCTATGTCTTATAACTGAATGGATCTATAAAATTATAATATTAAATAAACGTATAAGTAAAAATACTAATAAGTATCATCAAGTTTAGAATAACTCGCACAAGCCACAAATGTAATAACTAACAAATTATTTAATGATTATTACAATGAGTTCTAACAAGTAGTAGCTGTACATGCCAAAATGGTTTTTGTATTTATAGCGACAATATTATTCATGAACAACATATATATGCTACACCTATGCAATGTACCTTTGCACAATAAGATTACTAATAATAGTACTAATAATAATAATAGATATTTATCAAATAAATAAACAAATATATAACACCCCAGAGGGTAAGAGTACAGTAATTGAAGAACAAAATTATCTTTAAATTAAGATTTAAAGAGAATAACGGAATACATATTGAATACATATTATGCATAAACTATTTAAATTATAAATACAAGTTTTTAGCTTAGAACAGAAATCGAAAAAAAATCAAAGTTATGAATTTGGTTACACATTATTGGTAGGTGACACCGGACACACCGAACTATTTTGTTAAGTAATTATTTTTAGAATGAGGTATAGCAAAAGGTGGATTAAATCTCGATTTAAAATTTAAAAGAGGGTACTTTAAGATAATTTTTTGTAACAATTCAAGACAGCATACCATTCAATATTGTATTTCTTCAATATTCAGAATTTTGAACAATAATCAAAATATTTTTATTAGTTTTTGTCGCTGATTTAATATTATACTATTTAGCTGTACTTAAATAAAATAATTCTATATTATAAATATAATTAATTAATTAATTAATGAATGGTTCGTACGTACCTACTTATTTAATTATATCATTAAACATGCTTGCCTAATGTAAATAATGTTTAAAAAAAAAAGGTAATTACTTACTCATCAATAACTTATTTTTAATTTTACTAGCCGAATAATGATTGTGAACAAATGTGTTTTCTTATAAAGTATAATATATCAATGTAAAATAATATCTATTTCACAGAAATTATGATTATCAGAAGTATATTTTTTGCGGCGTTTGTATTATATTTTTCTATTTCTTCGGCAATTAAAATATGTGATCGAAAGCCAACTTCAATATCAACACCAAAAAGTACAAATCCACATCCATTTAGAATTGTTTTTAAAGGAAATATAGAATATTATACACCAGGAACTACATACACAGGTAACAAAAATCATGAATATTATAAGTTACTATTATTTATTAAAAAAAAACCACGGTTGTATGTGTATTATTTATTCACAAAAAATATGGTTAAAAAATTCAAACTGATTGGGAATTTAAAACTTAAAATAATACTAATTAGGGAATAATTATAAATGTATTAATCAAAAACTAATAACATTTTTAGAAATTCTATATTATTTTTTACATTTATTTATTATACATTCCCATAATTGTGAAAATATACTTGCTTGTTTTAGAAATTATTTTTTATGCACAATATAGCCAATATAGATTGGCTTTTAACTTCTGAGTGGAGCGATGAATGTATGATATTTTGATGGATTTTTTATTATTAAAAATTATTAAATATACATATATAATAAGCATAATATTATAGACATTAAAAATATTATTTTTTTGTGTCTGTATAGTAGTGTGTGCACGTTTTATAGAGGTAAAATGTCAAAAAGTTCGATATTTAACTTCGAGCGTGGTTTCTGGTTGGTTCCTTTTAAGATTTCGAATACATTTTATGTTTTTGTTGTAATTCAAAATGAAATGATCGTAACGACGTAACATCCATTAGGTACTACTTACTCAATGACGAGATACACTCAACACCTACTGTAAAAATGATTTTGAGCTCAAATGGCCTGTAAGCCTATTTACCATATAAATACATTTATTGTTGTTCATTATAAACCATAAACATACAATAGCATAAAATTAATCTAAATGTTTTGAAAATGTCAATGTAGTAAAACAACTATTACTAAAATGTATAATATAAGTACGTAAGAGTTTTAAGTCCCCGTGAATAATATTTACAAATTACAGCTGTTAAATATATTTTCGAGTAGTTATATGTGGGTGTTGCTACCAAAGAACTGATGTGGAGTGGGTGCAGCAGTCACATTGTAGCGCGCCTGTGCATCGGTTAGTCCTCCACTAAAAAATTTTGTTAGTTGTTAGTATCAAATTACTATCAGTAAAGTGTAATAGAAAAGGTCGTGTACTCGTGTGATCGTGCGTAACTTTTTGAGTTTTATTTTAAATTTTTAAATACAATAAAATAACTAACATCGTTATTTTTCGTTTAAATATGCAATTTTGTCCAAATTAGAACTTCAAATATTTATAAAAAAATATGTTTTTACGGATCTTTAATATTTGTTAATACCTAGGGTAAAAAGTTATAACGAACCTTATATTAAATTATAAGCTTATTGACAACATTTTTTATCAACAATAACTGAAAAAATGCATGCCTTTAAATAGCTTAAAAAGAGTCAAAATATTTAAAAAATCTTGTCTTGTATAGAAACTGATAAAATTTAAATTTGGTAATAGTTTCAAGTATTTATCGTTATTTATTTATGAATTACAACAAAATATCAAAAATCAATTGAGTATAAAACGTTAATTAACGGGTAAATATCAAATGACGTATCAATTTCAAACGTTCATAAAAGTTAATGTGGCTTTCCGGTAAACTTTTTAAAACTATAAGGAATTTTAAATTTTGCTCTTTTAAAAGTAGGTACTTACTAGATCTAATTAGTTACCAGATATCACCCCCCATGTTGAAAATTGAAGTATTTTTATACTATAAATAGACATAGGTACACTGAAAAATAAAAATCCAATATCATTGTATAATCAATACTTTCATAGCTCCGCTCAGAATCTAAAATGTAAAACATTAATTTCGGTTGTTTCTAGTTTTATTGCAAGGTATCAGGACTACTGCAACACCAAGTTTTACTAGTTTTATATTGATGGTCGAGTCTGAAGAGAGCCAGAATTATGACGACGAAAACAACGACTTTATATCTGGAAAATTTCAACTTACTGGTGACGTAAGAACAAAAATTAGTGAAGTCTGCCCAAATACAGTTACTCAGACCTCTTTAATTCCAAAATCAGAAGTACAAGTATTTTGGACAGCTCCGTCATCTGGAAGCGGATGTGTTGTATTTAGGTATGTTTAAGATTGTTTATTTTTAAAATAATTAGGTACTATATTTATATTATTGAAATTTGGTATTTTAAACTCTTACGTTATATTTTTGCGTACATATTATATTAGGTATATAATGTATAAATAGATGTATATCATTATTACATTTTTGGATTAATTAGAGCTACAATTGTTGAATATCGTGATATTTGGTATATGGACGATGACCAATTAAACAAAAGAATTTGCGAAGAAAGTAATGAAAGCAATGACGATAACGCTAATGTAGTATACGAGTGTTGTGCGTGTCATGAAGCTAAGTTTGAGGTTTGTATTTATGAGATTAGTTTAAAATTAAATTCACAGTATCTAGGTATAAGTAGCAGTAGTATGTACTTATTTGACTATTGTTTTACGAGCTTTTAAGTTATGAGAAATGCAATAAAAATTATTTTGAAAGTTTAATACGACATTTTATAGTTAACTTTTGAAGGACTATGGTCAAGACATACTCATCCAAAAGATTACCCGGACGACAATTGGCAGACTCGTTTTAGTGATGTTATTGGCGCTTCACATACAATTGACTATCGGTATATTGATGATAAACAATGTATACTTATACTTATATATAATACATAAATATGATTACCAAGTTTCTATCATTTTCAAGATTTTGGGAACAAGATCAAGTAGCTTCCGATGGAATGAATAGCATAGCACAAAGTGGAACTACTTCGACTTTGGAATCTGAACTTAAATCCAAAGTGATAAAAAAAAATGTTATAACAGTCTGAGATACTTAAAATTATTTAATAATATTTTGTTTTAGAGCGATAAAATTCGTACTATAATTAAAGCCAGAGGTATTAGCTATCCAAATGTGACTGGAAAGACATTTGCTGTATTTCGAGTGGATCAAGATCATCATTTGATTTCAGTTGTGTCATTCATGTGTAAGAATCTAAATTATTTGTAAAATATTCTAAGCTGCTTTTGGATACATTTTAAGATACTTTTCATTTAAAACTAGATCCATCGCCGGATTGGTTTGTTGGAATTTCGGGTTTGGAACTGTGTTTGCCAAACTGTAATTGGATTACAAATAAAACCATCAACCTGTACCCATGGGACGCTGGAATTGATAGCGGAGTCACATACAATGTATTTTGTTCTATTAATTTTAATCACTTACTATAATATAAGAAAATTCCATCATGCATATTATAAATTACCATATTGAGTTGCTTACTTTAATATTTAAAGATAGAAAATTAAATGTTTGATTAGGTAATCTAATACATCAAGAGTTGACCTAATACCTAATTTTATTAATACCAAACTTGCTAGTATTACTATACTTACTATCGATTCGTTTTCTGCAAAAATTAAATCAACCTACCGTTACACTAGGTAATAATAAAATAAGTTACTTTAAAAGTACTCTAGAAATAGGTGACAGACCATTCCCGCTCAGAATCGTTTTTTGTAAACAGGTTGCAAGCATGCTCACCCCCTTTCTTTTTTCATTATTGCATAGTTATTCAAAATCTAATTTTTTTTAGTTTTTAAATTTACTTTAAGACCATATTTTCAAATTTTTTAGATTTTTTGTACTACTAAAGTCGGTGACTATAATTGATGGTATTAAATTTGAATTCAATGATATAATATTATAATTATATACGAAAAACGATTCTGAGTGAAGACGGTTTGTCAGTCTAGGATATTAAATGACATGTATTATACGGTCAATTGTTTTAGACTTACTTACTGACAAGCCACTAGTATTAAAGGTTAATATACCTAACCAATATATCTAACCATCGTATTAATACAACCACTCTACAACCACGTTATGGTTTCATACTTTCAAGTCACTATTCAACAAATTATAAATAATACAAACATTTTAATAATTATTGCTGTTGTTTATAAATAGTAACTATTTAAAAAAAAGCTGGAAAATATGTTTAATATGATTTCAGTCGTCTGATATGCCTCAAGTACCAATAATGAATATAGAGAGAGTTTGGCCATCGAATACCAATGATATGCGTTCTCCATTTTATGACCAATCGGGTGCACAAATGAAGCCTATTGCAAAACTTCATCTTATGAGACAACGTCTTTATGAAAAAAGTTGCTCGGAAGAAGAGTCTAAAACCGAACAAGCAGGTCTGTTGCTTGTTAAGATTTTTCTTTTTGTTTACGTTTGGATCAACGAATTGATTTATTTGTTCTATGCACTATAAGTTTGTGATACTGGACCGTGGTCAGATTGGGACGAGTGTTCAGTGACTTGTGGCAAAGGCTACAGTAATAGATATAGGCAATATAAGAATCCAGAAGACGCACATAAACCTCACTGTAGCAAACGGTCGATGACACAACGTAAAGGATGTTATGTGCTTCCTTCGTGTGCGTAAGTTAATATTCATTTAAAAATTTGCTATATTGTGGAACTTAAATATTATTAGGTTGGCTAGGTATATATAAATTATTGAAGATAAAGTGAAAAAAAAACATACCTGGTGCTTTATCGTTGTAATATTGTATAAGTTTGTTAAAATTTTTTTTTTTAAATTTGTGAACTATCTTGGTCTTACATATTATAATAAATTGTCTGTAAAGATAAAAAGAAGAGCACATTATTGTTAATTTTGTAAAATATGTCAAAAAATCTGTTTTGAAATATATATTTGAGTGTCTTAACGAGTGACTTATATGAATAGACTATTGGTTTCTTTTATATATTTTTATTTTAACTAGATCAAAAATGTTTAAATTCTTAATTCATAAATTAGGTACGTATCGGTCCACTCTTAATTTCTTAAATATTTATATTGACTTTTCTTATAGGTATTATATATTTGTAAAACTATAACTATTATAACTCACTTTTTCCATCTCAAGCATGCTTAAAGGACAAAATTATTTCCAAATTAAAGTTTATTTACCTATTTATCAATATATTGATTTGTTTGAAAAAGTAATAATAATAAAAAAAAATAATTTAAATTATAAACTATTAAAATCTGTTGTTACCTTTTGTAAAATTGAGAACTTCATGATGTGTCTTTAGGAGTTGAGATTAATAAATAATACGATACGATTTATTTTTAGGATTGAGACTGAGGAGACAGATACGATTGATCCAAAATGTGATGTAACTGCTTTTGGTCAGTGGTCGGATTGCTCAGCAGAGTGTGGACCTGGTGTAACGGCAAGATTTCGGACAATTTTAAACGAAGAAGTGACACCAAAATACTGTTTGGGTAGAATGTTCTTACAACAAACTATACCATGCGAATCAAAACCTTGCCAAGACGAACGTGATAACGTGGTTAGAATAAAATGATCAATATTATATTTTATTATTTATGAATAATAAATGTCTGAAGTATTAATGAAATCTTAGGACTTGAGTATAATATGCAGTAATTGTTCGCTAACTAAATGGTCGTTATGGTCACCTTGCAATATGAAATGTGGAACGGGTCAGAAGGAGAGACATAGGATGAATTTTGACAAAACATCAGAATATTGTGACCCTCGTTGTTATACACAGACAATAAATTGCACAGATAATCCTCCATGCGAAAACAATATGCGAATGGGTAAGATATGTTGATCTTAAATCTTAATAATTCATTACAAATTTACAAATGTTTGAAATGATAAAAGTGAAAATGTTTTAATATAATTTTACATGCTGCATATATTAGAGGATATTTTATTATTTGGAAACAGTTTTATGTTAAAGAAATATAATGTAACGGTACAACGATCTCTTATTTATAATATTAATCAAAAGACAAATAGGTTATGCAATACTTCCATCGTCAATCGTATGTTTAATCGTACAAATTTAAAAAGATAATTATTTTTTCGACATATACGTTTTATACTAAGTGTTTTTATTTTTTATTTAGAAACAACCATATCACCAAGTTCTGAAAATACACCAGTAACATCTGTTACTTTAAATCCAGACGATGTAAGTATAAACAAACTAAAAAGCAAGTTATTTTTGGGGAAATTAAAATGCACATCACAAATACTGAGTAAAAATCAGTATAAATTATTTATTATAAACAGTTTTTAAAAGGAATGTAACTTACCAGATTGACTCAACTCAAAGTCTTCGGATTAATTTATTCGGTAATATGTTAAAGGAAGCACTTAAGTAACTATCATCAAAGTATCAATTAGGTTGTAAGTTTGTAACACATACACAACAACTATAACGTTCTTTTTAAAATAAATAAATAAAATAATTTATTCAAAACTTCGTCAATTATTAAGTTTTTTGTTAACTTTTAATTATTATTTTAAACTGATTTTAGTATATCATTGTAGACTACAATAATAAAACGACTATTCTACCTCATTTATATATCGTTAAAAGTGTTTTTTTTTTTACTATTTAGATTTCAGACGATTCGACGGAAAAATGTTTTTTGTCAAATTGGAGTAAATTTTCAAGTTGTAATGCTATTTGTGGTCCCGGTTTCAAAGAGCGTACTCGAACCATACTAGTTAGTTATTTTATTACTTAATAAGAAGTCAACCTTGTATAAATATTCTGTATTTTAGTCCCCAACGGATCCACTGGAACAAAAGAAATGCAGGAAAAAACTAGTTGATCGTCGGAACTGTCGAGGAAGACAATGTAGCAGTAAGTTCAAAATGCAATAAGATATATCTTATTCAATATTATTATGAAAATAAAATAATAATATGACTTACAGAGTTAACTATACAATAACATGTAATTGTTAGATAATATTATAACATTTATAACCTATACAATAAAAAATAAAAAAATATTTTGTATTTTTTTTACACAGTCAATGGCATTTGTGCAGAATGTTAAAACTGTAACCGAATTACTAAACAAATTACGAGAGCCTAAAACATTGTTAAGCTTAAAAATAATAAAAAAAAGACTATTTCAAAATAATATTTATTTGCAATATTGCGAAATAAATTACCAAATATCTAAAAATACATAATGCAGAATATTAACCAAATACTTGCTGTTACTTATACAACAGTATAAACTAAAATACATATGCATATATAAAATTAATCTATGATGTTTATTTTTTGTTTTTGCATTACCTAGCATAACACATTAGATTGGTTAAGCACGTAAGCATAAATTAATATTAAAAATATGGTGTACAACTCCACAATTAAATAATATTATACGTAGTTCACTAAAATAATAAATGTAGTACCTAATAATGTTCATATTCATAATATAAGCCATAACATTTTCAAAATTATATTGAGTACAGAAATGTTAAAATAAATATTTGGTGAATAATTCAAGTCTATCAAAATATTAATTTGAGAATTATAAAAAAATAAAAATGAATTGAAAACCGGTTTTGAGTAAAAATGTTCGTTTTTCATATTTTATTTTTTATTTTTACTTGTAATTTTTACTCTTGATCCTTCAACTTCAAAGTATCAATTAAACCTGGATTCCTACCATAAACTACTCTCCGAAAAGTTTGAAGATTGAAGCTGAAGCTTCTTATAACTAATCCAAAAGGCGATGGCAGACAAAAAAACACACATATAGACATAGTAAAATATTAATACATTCATGATTCATCTCCCTGCTCAGAATCTAAACCTATTACTAGGTAAGAACAATAATTGTAGGACTTTCAATAACTTTTAGGAATAATTGTTGAAGGAAAAAGTCTTAATAAAAAAAGAGTTCTACATTTTTCCATCATCTACGTGACTATGTCAATATTACTTATTCTTATAATATAAAAATTGATCAATTATTTTTATACAAACAATACTCGCGATTGGAGTTGTGTACGCCATGTTTAAGTAAAATATTGACTATTGTGAATTGTAGTAGTTAGGTAATATAATTTTATATATTGATAGAACTGATTTTTTATAGGATGTAATTATTCGCCATGGTCGGAGTGGTCCCTATGCTCAGCGTTATGTGGTATGAATGCAGTACAACAACGTACAAGAGTTCCAGAAAATGTTGCATGGACTTGGTGTAAAGATAGATTAGAACAGCGTATTTGTTCAGCTTTAGCATGTAAAACTGATTAGAAACCAATTTTATTTAGAAATGTTTAATTAAAATATTCAGTATTACCAATATATTAAATTACATTATTAATGTGCTTTAAAGATAAAAATATGTTTTTCTCAAATTAGTGGTATACTATATTATTATAGTGTTTCAGGACATTAATACCAATATCACTCAAAAGGAATCCCTGTATAATTCAAAAAGAATTCCGTATAACAAAATTATATATAAAATTAGTGTGATATATTTTACAATCTTTAAAAACATTTTACTATATGAAATAATATTTTCCAAAAAATGTCTTACGTCGGGTTTTTTTATAGATAATAATATAATTAGTCAACGGTCGACGGGAAACGGTATATTTTTAATGTCACAAGAAAATCCGTTTCTAAAAAGTAAAATGTACATTCATTTTAAAAAAAAAATGTCCGTTCTGAATATTAAGCACATTTAAATGTATTAATTCTGATAACCGTTGAACATAATATATTTTAATTAAAATATCATGTATTAAAAATTATATTTAAATAAAGTTTCTTATCTTTATATTATCTTCTTCTTTGTACATAAAAATTATTGTACGTATGTCAGTATCCAGTAATCACGGAAACTATTGAACCAGTAGACACATTTTGCACACGTATTCTATTGAGACTCTGGGAGTGTTTATAGCTTCGTTTCTCAATCCATATAGTTTGCTAATGAGTATTTGGGTGGCTCACACAGTCACACAGGAATAAATATCGGTTAGGCTCACGTAAATTAAATATTTTTTTTGTTTTAATATAGCGTTGCCATTGGTTATAGAAATAAAAGGTAATTTTAAATAATCAATGGGTAGTACATATATAAAAAGTGGGTAAGTGGATGTTGCTCTGCTGTACAGTTGGTTACAAGTGGGCCCAATGTATAAAGGATTGTATTAAATTTGAATTCAAAAAATATAATATCATTGTATAAGAAAAACGATTCTAAACGGAGACGGTTTGTCAGTCTGGAAATTGTTATTATTTATTTATTTATTATTTATTTATCCTGTAAGTAAGTTGAATCTATATTATAATAGGTATTGTTATTTTTTATTTGTGATAAACAAAGCGTTAGAAATTAAGATCCCATTTTAGCGGTTTTTCGTAATTTGTCGGTGGTTTTTTCTGTGGCATTAAATAACTATTGAGAAAATCTAAAAATGACCTTTCTAAGTACCGTCTTGATCCAATTTGCTTAAAGATAAGGTACAATATGTTGAAATCGAAGCACTCCTTATGGTAAATATTTTGTATACAGGATATATAAAAATAAAAATAAACACCATTGTAAAACCAGTAGCTTTCTCGCTCCGCTCAGAATCTAAAATGTTATAAAAAAATTACCTGTTAAAAATAAATAAACACTTCTTTCTTTGTTTTAAAGAAAATCCCATAACATCGATCCATAATTGTTAAAAAAATAACCGTGTACAATGACATATATTATGTAAAAAACTATACAATAATATAAAGTCGTCAATATATAATGATACAATTATTTTGAAGTTTACGTTCATAGGGGGCCCACCAAGTGTATAGGTAATAGGTATAGTGATAGAAGTGTATAGTGTATAGGTGTATTAATCCTTAATCCGGGCTTGACTGCAAGAGAATAAGTTCGTGGGAAGTGTATGACGACTTGGCTACAAATTCCATAACTGTTAATTCTATGACAAAAGTTTCATGTCATTTTATTCTATACACAGGTTAGGTATACAGGATATATATATAAAAAAAAATAAACACCATTGTAAAACCACTATAGCTTCCTCGCTCCTCTCAGAATCTAAAATAAACGTAATATGTTTGTAGCTTATACTCAAAAACTCAAAATACTTAAACCGATATAAAGTAAAATGTTGAAAATAGTTCTTAGTGGTAATATCAGAAAAGTGTACCTTGATAGAAGTTTTAATCACGTTCAAAACAAGGGGATGCCCATCTCAGTCGAATTAGCTCACAAGCTAGGTGCATCGATGCCGATTTGCCACTGAATTTAGATTCACCTAAACAGCGCAGTATTTTATATTTGATCATTTTTGGATTATACAGCTAATTCTTATTATATAATATGGTAAAAACCATTATATTAATTATCTTAATACAGTTTTTAGTTTTATTAATTTAATTATTAACTAAATTAAATAAATAATGGTAGATACCTAGTTAAGTATATCCAAGGTAACAGTACATAGATACTGTTTGTTTCTTACTATATAAATAGCTTCACGAACCAATCTTTCATGTGAATATAATATAGTGTTAAAATTAAAGTATTTCTGTATTTACTCCACATTAAAGCTGTGTAATATATGCATTAGTTATGTTTATGTTTAATTTATAAGAACAATAAACTATTTATTAAAAATGTCTAATATGGAAATTGTAAAATCGATATCAGACACAAAGAAAATATCGTCAAAAGAAATTAAAGATAATGTACAAACAATCGAAAAAATAAGTAACCATGATAGATCAAAAGTATCATCTCGATCATCCCAATTGAGATCATTATTTACGTGTGGAGGACCAGGATTGAAAGAATTTGATTATGATATTGACATAAATTATGCAATTGGGCTATTAAAAAAAGAAGATGGAAATGTTAATGTGTAAGTAATTAAGGTTTATTTACATAATATTATTTAGGTATTGTTAATAATCAGATACCTAGTGAACATTAATTACTAAAATTATAAGTTGTAAACTTAGTTTTTATCGACGACTCGCATAAAAATGGTTAGTGAACTATAAGAATAGATTTAAATATTATATTATTTATACCAAATTATAATACTAAGAAAATTTGGGTTAATAGTTAAAAGTATATTTTATTTATATTTTTCATAAAAATTGGTGTTGAAAACAATTTTAATTTAAGTACCTAATAGTCGAATGTATCAAGTTTCTACCGATAATATTCATTGAATTGCATTAAAAAACTAAAATCGTTTGATGAAAAATCGTGATTTTACTCATTAACGTCCAAGTTCATCAACATTTTAACATTATAATATTATAAATTACATTCAACTTTAAATAGTTCTTGTACCTAAGTAAAAATTATATGGAACCTTGTATTACAATTACAGACGTAAGCCTTAAGGTATGATCATTAAAAATGGAATACATTTTATACTACAAAAAAATTTAAAAATTTGACTGATTTTGATGAATTTCGTATACATTTTAACTTGAAACGCTTAAAAAGATATTCTGACTATATTCTCTAATATACTTTCGATATTTTTATCGTGGTTACAAGAATTAATTAAACTAGTATAGGTAATCCAAAATAAATAAGTTTTAAAACTATTTATTTTAATATAGTATGATATTAGTATGATATTCATACTTTCTAACCTTTGTATATAATTTAAAAAACAACTTGAATGAAAATAATATGTTTACTATCAGCTTGATATTTGTGCGATATAAGACTAACTATAATATGTAACATGTTACAATGTAATCATTGTTGTTTAAAATATTATTCTCATTATTCACTTTGCCCACGTCTTCCCTACCAATTTCAAAACTGTTCAGTTTTGCTGCTCTATTTCATACTAAAACCATTATTAGTATTATAGATTCTAATATTATTTTATTATAAAGTATATGCTAATTAGATAGCTTACAGATACACAATGTAATGTTTAGGTATAATCATTTACAAGACCTTTTAGATAAGATATTATTGGAAAGGCCTAAAAATCCACTACAAAACTTTGAAAAATATAGCATGATGTTGAAGCGTACATATATTCATAATGATGATAACTTTGAACGTGTCTTTGTGGATAACATAAACCGGAATTATTGCTTTAAGAGTTTACAAATGTATAAGGTAATGTAGAGTTATTTGCAACAATCATAGAAACCTCTATTCAGAAGATACACCTATAAGTATACCATAAGTCTATTTTTCTAGTCTAATTATGTTTATTTTTTTTTTTCATGCATATCAATAATACAATCATAATTACATATCATGGTAAATAGGCAAATTTCTTAACACCATGGTTCGGTGTCTTTTCATAACTTTTCTGGATTTTGGAATAATTTACAAAAAATACATGTTTAAAATTTTAAGTATTCTTAAAAAAATTGTTTATATGACATATTAACATGTATGCGATTAGGTGAGATCAATCCTACTCTGGTGATATATAATTGACACAAAATTAGAGATTACCCCTAATATAATATATTATATGAATGCCTGTAGCAGGAAAATTAGTTATAAACCTTATAATATCTATTACCTACCATTTTCAAATTGAGGGAACGGGTATAAGACGGGTTAGAAGTATGAATCAATTAAATGTTAGATACATCATAATAATGCTCACGTTTTCATTATATAAACAGAACATTTATAAAATATATTTACTGTAGAATTAGTATTCATATTTTAGGGGGTGTATGAATTATCAATATAGTAATAGGCATATTAATATTTAATAGCTTATTTTCTGTGTACGTGGTTAATGTGGTCGTGGTGTAAAGTCAATTCGTACTATGCATAGCACAGTTATGAAATTCGTGTTTTAGTGTGCATTGAAAACACAAGTTGAACAACAAAAACAATATAATAAAAACAAAAATAATATTATTAAGTTAGAAATTGATCAAGACGAAGAGAAAAAAACTATGAATAATATTGTGCAAGTTCAGAATCTTTGTGAAGTAAACTATATGTTTAATAAAGCTGGTTTTGGACTTCCAATGGATGAAGCTGCAGTTATATATCTAACCATGAATGAAATGGCTCAGTTAAATAAATTTAAAAGCATAAGGTACGGTTATTCAATCATACCTAACTAAACCAACAATATCAAAACAATTAACAACATAATATACTATATCAGGGGTCTCCAAACTTTTTTATTCAAGGGCCACAAAAAAAATCAAATGCTCTTAGCGGGCCAAAAGTTTATTAACACATATAATTTTTAATTTTATGATA
>WHPZ01590463.1:16182-61344 GCA_016617965.1 Macrosiphum rosae
TACAATTTGCTAAAAGATAAGGTACTATATGTTGAAATCAAAGCACTCCTTCTGGTAGAAATTTTGTATACAGGATATAAAAAAAAAAATAAAAAAAAAAAAAAAACACCATTGTAAAACCACTAGCTTCCTTGCTCCGCTCAGAATCTAATATGCAAACCACCGTCTGAGGTTACATAAAAATAATTATAATATTATATTATTTGCCTATATAGTTACTATCCTGTATAATGTATTTACCAATATTATTGAAAATTAAGAATTGTAATTTTAGAATTATTGTTTAAATTACATAATATTAGTCCCATAATTATTATTTTATACCTATAGGGAGTAACTCATGAATTGTTTTCATTACACAATGCATAGGCGTGCGCAGGATTTTGTGTCGGGTGCAGCATACAATTTTAACCGGCCCTAGAGAACAACAAGCAGCCCACTTATTTTCTTTATATAACCCCCCCCCCCTGAAATCTGTTTAGCCCCGCTGTGTAAAAATGTAATATTTTATATGTTCATAAAATCACTAGTGTACCCGAATCATTATTATAGGGTATAGCCCCCTGGCCCCTCCCCCCATATAAATTCATCACTCTACGAATATGCCTATTATGGTTATAACTTATAATTTATAAGAAACATATACCTAGTGAATTGTAAATAAAAAGTAATAATAATTTTATGTAGGTATTATAATATATTACTCTATACTTTTATAATTATATTACACATCACGTAGGTAATAATATAACACTTATAGTACCTAATTAGTAATAAGTATTTATACATTAGTCATAATATTGGAACTCTTAAGAGTACGTAAAATAAAAATAAATAAATAGACTTACAATATAAGTCAGCGATTATTAGGAAGCAAATGTTTAAACTCATCAATTACATCATTAAAGTCAATACCAATTAAAAGTTCTTGTTCTACAAACAAAAGAAGAAGCTCATCCAATCTTTTTTGTGACATAGTATTTCTTGGGTATTTCTTAATTTATTTTTAAAATAGTGCTGAGTTTTTAAAAACCACGTTCGCAGCTACAACTATAGTCACTGGAATAATTGTCACAAACATTTTAAGACAATGAAAAAAATTATTAATACTGTTTTAACAAATCGAGCCATTTGTGTACAGAACCTGAGTTTGTACCCTTTGGTGTATCCTCTTAGTGTATTGATAAAATAGTATTATCATTTTTCATTTGAATAACATTGAACATTTATATTTTAATTTAATAATAAACTCAATATGTTTAGAATTATTCATTCTATGTATATACCTTTAAAATAAATATCTATCAGCCCACTAAATCCAAAATAAATTGTCAGGTGCAGCGAAAGCAGCATTCGCTGCACCCGTGAACACGCCTATGATACAATGTATTAAAAAATAAAGGTAAAATATTTTTTGCCAGAAGGATGGTTAATTATATTAGTTTAAATAAAATTGCATTTTATAAAAAAAATATGAAAAACGACAAATTGAGAATTGCAAAATAGATAGGTACTTTTTAAAAATACGTTGGAAATAAATTTCCATGTGTTTCAACATAAAAATATATAGAAACAGTCTTTGAGTCAAACTACAATATTATTATCTACTCAACTATACTTGCATACAAAATGTTTGTCTTGGAGATCCATCTTAGTCCGGGTTGTAAATCGTATATGAAATGCTATCTAACTAAGATATTAAGCAGCTGCGAGGGCCAGTTATTTTGGCGTTAGATGGCGCTGCCGTTATTGAATTAATTTAACTTTTAATAATAATACTGGCGAATGCCGTTAGCTGCGTTAGGTTAGATTAAACCTCACTAAACCTAACTAAACCTAACAAGACCCAACTGAACAGCTCGTGCCTTAACTCGCGGCCCGTGAATCTTGACTTTCGGTCACGGAGTATCTACATCACATTTTTTTAATTTTAATCCCAGTAGCGGAAGTCGAGGTTTGGACAAGTACCTACCTATCTATACATAACTTATAATTCGTATATTGTAATTTAATCACCAAATAAATATAACTTCCCCAACACTGTGTCTAGGGGCATTCCTTTGGCAGAATGCATTTGAGTGTCTTTAAACTTTTGGAATATAGTTTGTATGGTTAAATTTGTAGCAAGTAACACAACTGAAATAGAAAACCAGAATAGGTAGAAACATTGTTGGAGCGCGGGCGCATTTTAAAAACTTACCACCGACTGTTATAGGCATCCCGAGTAGAGCCTCTGATAGTATAGAACAGGGGTCTCCAAACTTTTTTATTCAAGGGCCGCAAAAGAAATCAAATGCTCTTAGCGGGCCAAAAGTTTATTAACACATATAATTTTTAATTTTATGATAATATAGGTACCTATATAAATAATATGTTTACTTTATATTTTTGTATAAAATATTGTTTACTTTACAATATACTTAAATAAAAATAAATAGGTTCAAATATAATATAATATAAATACATTTTTGAAATATTTTTTTCATCTTTATTTACCTATGCGTCCTATGCGGGCCACGGGCCGGTTAAAACTTGTTCGCGGGCCGTAGTTTGGAGACCCCTGATATAGAATGTTCTCGAGGTGGCTTACCCCCCCCCCCCTATGTCGTGTCCAGTTAGAGCTTGCATCATGTGGCTGCTCTCTGACAGCCGTGCCGCCGGCTTTTCCGAGTCCGTTCGTCGCCGCTTGCCTCGCGTGCCGTTGTGGACCACTTGACGCGTTTTTGTGGCCAAGTCGTCGCGTCGATGCTTTACCGCCGCAGCAGTTATTTCGCCGCGTGTGCTCCTGTGGACCGCGTGAGCAGCCGACGCGTTTGTTGTTAAGTCGTCGTGTTTGTACGTTACTGAGTCGTCGTTCCGCGGGTCGGACGACGCGTCGAGTTTATTGAAAACACCGAGATACGTGCCACGTCCGAGGTAGTCGAGAAGGATTATTTGGCCGTATTCTCCTTCGATTGTTGTGGCTGTTGATGCGATTGAAGAGCTGTCCAAATGACCAAATGGCCAAATTGACAAAATTCACCAAATTCACCAAATGACCACATTCACCAAATTCACCAAATGATTAAAGACCAAATTACCCAAATTACCAAATCGATCAAATTGACCAAATGACGAACGAAAAAATGGGCAACTCAGCATTGGATTTTTAAACAATCAAACTCGATGCAGGATAACAAAAGTCGTAAAACTAATAAATTGTTGGAACGTAATTATCATCAACTAGCTATAGAATGATGCCGAGTGTGAAGAAGTCGGTGAAATATTGAATTCATTTAAGTTTAGATGCGTTCACGTCAAAGGTAAACAGAAAAAAACAAGTTCTTATGGAATATATACCACACGTCGCACTCATCAACATTGGAGACTTAGGTTGCCCCCGTTTGGATCAAATATGCGATGACGAAGCTCTACCTTTTTGTATTTTTCATATGGAATTTAATCCTAAAACAATGTACATTTTATAAAGTTTTAGCTATAAAAAAATGGTTAATAAATAATTCTTAAAAATGTGATTGTATTAATGAACATAATAATATTATATTTTAACATTGTCTTTTATGGCAACTTATATTTATGTGTTAACTGTTAACATTTATCAGATTTTCAATGCAGGGTCTTAGATCACATTTACACGAATATTACAAATTATTCGATTGATATTTACAATATACAATAAAATATATAACAAAATATATATATATACATGGTATTTACAATATATAACAAAATATACATACATGGTATTTACAATATATTACAAAATATATATATACAAATAATATAAACAATATATAAAATCTAATAATTACAGACCTATATTTACACATTATAAAATAAATATTATAAACTTTAGATTATTCTATAACTTTAACAACTACAAATATAAACATTTACAGTATAACATACAGATTTAATCTATATTGAACATGATTTTTATACAATGTTTTTACAAATATAAACATGGCCTAGTATTATCAGCTATAATTTCAGCCAACTCTGCATCTCTATAAAATGTATAAATAATTTAAGTTTATTATTTTAAATTATAATTATTTAAAAAACTTACACTATTCTATAATGTCCATGAGCTAGGGCAGAGGTTCCCAACCCGTGGTACGCGGAAGGCTCGTAGGTGGTACGCGAAGGAATTTTTTATTACTATTTGCATTCAATATTATTTAGTTTAGTTTATTTGATATTACTAACTATCCTCTGTTTTGAAATGCGCTGTAAAGGTCATAAACTTCATTAAGGCTAGAGCCCTCAATTCTCGACTGTTCAAATTGTTATGCGAAATCTCGTCTCCTAATTTAGTTTTAGAATTGAGGTGGTACGCGTATTGGTTATAAAAGTGTCTGGTGGTACTCGATGATAAAAAGGTTGGGACCCCCTGAGCTAGGGTATGGATTTTGTCTTCTAGTACTACCCTCTTATCGTCATAATTATTGTATGTTATTTTGTTTGATTTGATTGTCGTCAATTTGTGGTGAGTTGGTGGACGGTGGTTGAACGAACGTGGAACGGATACACATGTTCGGCTGTTTATTATCGTCATCCAGCCCATTAAACAAGCATGGCCGGCGACCCTCAAATGTCCAAATGTCATATGATTCTTAACCTCATGGCCCCTAATGCCTTTTGCTCGAATATTTTCCTTCACATTAATTCCATCCACTCCTAGGATGTTATACGCGTAAGATTTAGCACGGAGAGCACAAAACTGTCATAATACGGCCATTAGTCATTTTTGGCCATATCTGCGTTTTCATTTAGGCCCTCTTTTATTTTTGGCCACTTTGCGCAGATTTGTATTTTATATTTTATAATTTAATATTGTACTGTTGTACTAGGTTGATATCGAAATATCCAGGTGCTTATAAATTCATAACACTTCTTAAAAAAATGCAGAACGAGAACGAAAGCTTAATTGAACAATTTATCCAAGGCAGAATTGCAAAAAAAATTAAGGTATCCCGACAACAACATGAAGATTGAATGAAAAATGTAGTTTTAAGATTTAAAAATAGTAATCAAAATAACATTGAGTTTTTAAGAGGCATTGCGTACAATTTAAACTTTTAACTTTAATATATTTTATACATTTATATTTTATACAAACATTTTTTTTAAATAATATAATATAATAATTTAAATAATTTATACACTAATTATATGTTTTTTGAATGTTTATTTTACTTGACGATATACCTATAGATTTAATAAGAAAAAATATTAAATATTTTATAAATTTTATAAAGTATTAAATAATTTAATATATGTTTTGTTCTTAACAATGAGTTTAATTATTCGAACAAAAATTAACATAATAAAAACATAACAAAATAAACATATTTTTTATCGAACATTTTTTATTCGAACATATTTTTTATCGAACATTTTTCATTCGAACATATTTCATTCGAACACATCATTTTCGAACACAACCTATTGTCATAACGACGATCTCTTGTACGCGTCTAGTCGCTTCTCGTTATTTATTAATTATTATTATGTCATTATTCGTTTTTATTTCATCCTCATAACTATATTTATTATGTGTTAATAATTATTAATAATAAAATTAAATAGTATTTGATATTTTTATTTACTATTATAACTCTTTTTGTTAGTAAATTTCTAAGTAAATGAAAATAAAAATCAGAAAAAAGAAATTGTCATAGCATAGATATTTTAATGACGAATTCAAATCTGCTTTAAAAATTAATTTTATTCAGAACATTATCTGATATTGGGCGTAGTGATTGAAGTCTTGAGCTATGTTTCGACCGAAATTTAATCACGCTCCAGCCCCCTTAATAAAATGTATTTTATTTTTCTAAAGTAATTGTCATATTATGAAGGCGGCCTTAGTTTGTTATTAATATGTTATATTTTACTTGTGTATTCAACATTTTAATTAATTAAAAAAACTAAGATTTTTTCTTATTTCAAGTGCGATGAATTAATTATTTTATAGGTTAGAGTAGGTTAGAATATTTTTAGTAAAAAAACCTTTTTATAATTGAAATGTTAAAAAGTTCTCTAGACAAATAAACATTTCTTGCATATAAACAATTTTAGTCATAATTACTTTAAAATAATTTATTTTATATGACTTATTAAGCTCGGCACCCCAAATTTGTTCATGTTAATTTACATTCTAATTGTCAAATTGCGGGTATACATAAACATAAGATAATAGGTACGAAGAAAATAAAGGGGCTTTAGCACACCCAGTTTTTTCATTGAAATTGTGCGAGTGCAGTCTGGGTAAAGAATGGTGTGTATCGTGTAGATCCGTTATACTTTATACTGTTTAGAATTTAGATTGGTCAAAGAAATCTTAATAGTATTATATACTCCGTATAATAACTGTATTTTATAAGTGTATAAAAATAGTAAATATTTCAATGAATACATGGGGACGAGGGTACAAAGAAATAATGATAGCAATACCAATATTTCGAGCATAATCATCTTCGTTGCACGTATGATAATTGATAGATAAATTAACGTGGTAAGTATACCTCATATTCCTATATAAATACTGTGAAGCGTTTAAAAAGGGCACGAAAAGAAAGTGACGTTCAGCAAAAACACTGTGTTCGCAAATTGATTACATAATCCGATTAGGTATTGATCGAAATGAATCGTCCTGTAGATAGGTAAGTACCTATATATAATAAATAATAATAAGCATAATATTGTGTTCTCGCAACTTATGTGTTAGAATTCCACTAGCAGACGGAACCTATAAACAAATTGTATGGTTTGTCTCGCACTTAACATACCTCTGCGCACATCCACGACTCGATGGTAATAACGATTATTGTTCGTATTTTTTTCCGAATAAATTCAACTATTTCACTAGTTTCTCTCTGGTTGTGCATTATTTCATTGATATGGTCATATGAAACATTTCGTCTGGCACGCGTATGTGTGTATAGGTACAGTAGATTTTTATAATTACAATGTAGGTATTCACACAGTATAATTAATGTGTATATTCTGTTTGGAGAATAGAGATCTGGTGTGTTTGATTTACGTTTAATTAAAAACAATAAATTACAAACGAACCCTGTGGCGCTGTAGTCTTGTGGGTACATAATATTATTATACCTACTCGAGTCTCGCGTAATCACTGACCGATATAATTTACAGACATCGGCGGCAGCGTTTTTAGAAAACCAAAAATAATTGACTAAAGACCACATAAATCACGAGCAACCACTACGTATTATGATAGGCACCCGTCGTACGAAGGGTCGGCGATCAAAAAGACATTTTGAAATGCTGTTTTTTATTTTCCTATCCTAATATTGGGCATTGGACGTGTATCGAACGTACACTATGATCATACAATATAAAAGTATACTAAAGTAAGTTAGTCCGAGTAAAACGCGGTTTGCGCTGCATTAATTTTCTACTTGCGTTTACATTTTTATTACTCGAGTATGCACTACACCAAACTCACACCAAATGTATACGATTTGCGGCCCGGCGGCGTACCTGCAAACTACTCTCAGTCACAGTATAATGGTGTGATTTATCTTTTTCTGATCCATGTTTTCTACAAATCGGAGTGCCTGTTACGGAATAATCTCTCCTGTACAATATAGTCTGTAACAAGTAACAACTAAAAACACGAGAAAATCGAACATCTGTTTATTCAGTTTTTTGTAATAAATATTGTTATATAGTAAGTACAGGTATTGAAGTAAAATATATTATACAATATGAAAATATATTTACGGTTCCAAAGCACGCACGTCACACTGAAATGCCACTGTACAAGTCGGTCTATTTGTTGTCATGTAAAATAACATTATGTATTAGAAGTACGATGTCGGACACGACGCAAATCAACAAACGACACCGAATGAATTAAAATAAATTACAATCAAAGAAACGTCGCGGTCGGCCCTTCAATCGTATGTATAAATTGTATAATAAATAGGTAGGTACCGTGGCCACCTAGATATTACCTATATCGTAATATTTACGCAAAATGTTTTTATAATATACAGTTGGGTAGCTGATAGCTCTGATATAATAACGATGATGATGACGACTTTACTAAATACTATATTTAATATTTATCCACACTAGCAAAACATCCAAAAAAGACTGATACACTATATAATATGCACCAACATAATAGTATATAGATTACACGAGATATGAATACAATCTAAATTTACAGGTCGGTAGTTCGATACATATATTTCCACGATTGAAAAATTACATTAAGTTAGGTCCGAGATTCTAATATTATAATTATCACGAAAAAATTAAGGTTTATTTCCTCAGATACCTATCTATATAGTTTACTTTTACCCTAATTATAACAATAACTCGGTCGTAAATTTATTAGACATATTATTATGTACCTACCCATATAAATGGTTAGTCAAATTTATGATAAACAGCGCAAACATTTCTTAAAAACAAAAATTAAGCATACTTTGCGATGTATACAATTGATATTAGGTACCCATATTTTAAAACATGAGCATAGTAGTAAAATATATACCAGAAAGTGCGTTATCGAATCGACGACATAATATTATCACATATTTACATACGTATTGATGTATTATCGAGAAGGTTATAGTATCACTTATCGGTGCTCGCTGTCAGTTGTGAATATAATAAAGTCGTGTTATCGATCGACCGATACACTAGGATACAGGTAATACATTTGAGTGTTATAAGTGATATATGACAAGCGAAATGAAACAATGAACAAAGGATTAATACGAACGTGTGACGAAAAAAAAAGGATAAGAATATATTATTGAGGAAACGACAAGAATGCTTGTTTTATACACACACATAATGTTATTAACACATTATTATTTATTATCATTATAATACAGTGTTCGGGCTATAACAATAATAACAGCGATACGATAAAATTATTTGAATGTTTATGGCTCGTACACCTATCATATACATACGAATATTATATACATATACACTGTGTACTACAGCCATTGAATTTCGTATTCCGACCGATGTACGCCTATAACGTCATCTGTATGCGCCGCCGCGCGGTTTGTCCGTTTAATTTTGGGCGCGTTAAGTCCAAAACGTTTGTTCGGGAAAATAATATATTACTTCGGTGGGTACACGGCGATGTACGTTTGCGTATGTAAAGTGGAAAATTACACTCACGCAGACCCAGACACCGACACACATCCCGATTGGATTTGTATACCGAAAACCTGCCGCGGGGAGATTTGTATTCAATAAGTCACCTGCAGTATAAAATATGTATAATGTATATACTATTATACATGTAAGTATATACTTATTATATAATAGGTACGAACTGTATTTATACATGGGTAACCTAACTATACTGACCAAGCACTATATTTATACAAGTTTTTTTTTTTTTTACCACGTACGCGATTCCTTTTATACTATAGCCGGAAACTATCAACGTTTTTGTTTTTTTTATAGTGCCGTAAATTTAACCGTTTTTTTAAACCCCCGGGACGATTCAGTGTTTAGATTTCAATGTAGACAAGTGCTGTGTATTTTCATATCATACCCTTTGAGCAATCGCACTGGCCCAGATAGTGTAATCCATGAATCCACATCCTTACCACACAATAATCGTGTACCTATACCGACATAGGTACCTATATTAATTACATTACAGGTATCCATTTTGTAAGAACGCCTTAAAGTAGAGTTTTATATTAATACATATACTTGACCGAAAATGTCAAGTATACCTAGATGTATGCATAAAAATAAAAACAACTATTATATAATATATTGACTAATTTAATTATGATTTACGCGTGTTATTGAGAACTCATAAATTAAACATTAAATCGACTTCGTGTCTTTAGTCACCTTGAACACATTGTTATGTATACTCACACCGGTGATCGATATAATTCGGTTTGCACTCGTCTATCACAACATTTGAACGATCGTTATCGTAAAATATCGGCGTGGAGACTTCATAATATAATATAATATAATAATATATTTCACTGCACAACAAGGGGATATGTCGCGGTTTCACAACGTATATTATAAAATCAATGGTTATACGTACCTATACCGTCGTAACCGTAAGTGTATGTTATATTTATATATATTATAGGATTTCAATACGCCGAGTCGAACAGCACATTATAATAATATTATGTGTTACGACTTTACGAGTCGGTCGATATATTTTACAAGTGGCTGTGCCCACCTATATGGAATTTACTTAACCGTATGTGTCAGCGTGTCTGTTTGTATAGTGTGAACACAGAATCGTGTTTTCTAAACGTTTGTGTGCGCTCTCGTAGGCATACCTATGCACGTCGAGAAACAATAGCAC
Source organism: Macrosiphum rosae (assembly GCA_016617965.1). NCBI lineage: Eukaryota > Metazoa > Arthropoda > Insecta > Hemiptera > Aphididae > Macrosiphum > Macrosiphum rosae. Next base: position 26,537 of record WHPZ01590463.1, read on the forward strand.
TCTCGTATTATTATTACGCCTTATATTATAATTATTATCGTTGTAAAAAGAAAATTGTGTACGTGTAAGATAATACATTTTTTCTAAATCCCTGGGACGTATTTCAATGCGCGAATCTAATCGGAAATCATTATCAATTATAATGTACACATCGCGACTCGCCCTACTGGGCGGCCAAGATTACCAGTTTTTAATATTCAAGCTCAGCAACGCTCACGCGTTATATATATATACCAAATATTATTGTCGTCGATATAATATAGACTTAGATTGCAATAATAATATATACGCACTTCTGCTATGTAGATTCGCTGATCCATTGCTCGATATGGCATCTTGAATTAAAATAATATATTGTTGCAAGATCCTATACGATGTTAATAATTATAATAATTATACATTATGTAGGTACATTCTGTTTAGACTATATATATAAATTGTTTTTTTATCTCAACTGCAATCGATCACGCGTGGTACATTTTATTTTTAATTTTGAAATTGAGATACATATAATCAGCTCTCTTCCCAAGATTAATTGCAATCTGGTACACACATGATATAGATATAAAATGTATATGCATGATATAGATATAAAATATACATGTATGTATAATTTTACCGTACAAGTTGTAAATAGTTGCAGGATCACGATGGTAACATACTGCCTTAAATTATATAATATACGTGTATGATGGTGTGTACAACAATATCACTGCATCTGCATGAGGATATACGCTTGTGGAATTCGCTCCCATAAGAGAGGTATCTTGTGAGGATGGTATTTGGATCGAGGAATATCTGCATGTTTAGGTTCCTAAAGTTATTGCAAGGGTTGGCAAAGCGCGGGGCAAGTCTCGTCTACCAGTTACCAATCATTTGAGGTTTTTTCTCAGTTTTTTTTGTTTTAGTTTTTAACAAACGATTCAGTGGGGGAGGGAGAGTAATGCTAACTCAAACGCAGCCCCCCCCCCCAGATGTTAACGGTTCACAAGGAAAAAAAAAGCTCCTAAAAGTAAGTTATCGAACGGAATTCGAACAGACAGCTATAATTATGTCGTAACGTGGCTTACCCAATTAGTTTAAGGCGTGTAATACGTTTTTCAAATTGATTTTTGTATTCGTTCAACGCTAATTTATGATTTTATGATGTTTTAAATAAAATAAAAATATTAAACATAAAACGGAAATCCTTTATGAATGTATACAGTACTATCGATATTAATCTAAATGGGAATTTTTTTAATTATATTTTTATAGTCAACTTGTTTTGGTTATTATATAATATACCTATCATATACGCATTTTTTAAAATAAAGAGAGTGCGTGAAAAAGAAATGGTAACTTAATGATTCTAAAGACTTCAATTGAAAACAATGTTATATATTTTTTAATTCCAGTGTAATTTTTGCAAAATGTCAAATGTAAGCAAGTACCTACTTGTCCTTAGTAAAATATCTAATCTGTTTGTTAAATTATTAGTTGTATATAATTGTCAATTAATATAATGTTGATTGTTGACATCTTCTATTAATTTGCGGTTAGATAAATTTTAAACTGAACAAAATAAGACTGATGAGATTGAGCATCTATTTTTATAATCTAATAAATAATAATATCTATGCCATAATATTATGCAACGAGAGCCAACACTAAGTATGCAGCGTATATCCTACAGTAGTTGTATTTTTTTTTTATTATTTCAACACCATTTAATATTCTATTGAGGTAGTTTCTAAGTAAAACATGTTTAGTTATTGTTGTACCTAATAAAATAAAATAAAATGGTATCAAAACATAAAATAAGTGATTCATACTTTCCTTCTGGCCATGTATCAATCATCAATATAATAATAATATTGTGAGCATAATTTAACAAGGTCTGATTTGTGAATAATTTAAAAAAAATCACGATACTGTTCTACAAGTTACAACTATATTATAACATTATATTTTTATAATTATATACTTATGTCATAATATTACATTATACAGTATGTCTAAAAAGTAAAAAGTCTAAGACCAATTTAAAGTGGTGATCACATACTGTAACAATATGGGATTTTTGAAGGTCTAGTGTAATATTAATTCTTAGAATTTCTACATGGGTATTATAATATATAATTATTGCATGTGTATGTTGTCCTAATGTCTAGAAAATCCCCTAAAACATTTTATGGTTTTCAAACTAGGTATCTATACATACTGTATGGTTTAATTGACGAATACATAATGATGATTAATTATTTTTCAAAGAACTAATTTGGAATCTCTATAGTTGCAAAATATTGCACTGTTGTAGACTGTAATTTGATCAGTGATCTTATGATATTAAATCAGGTTTTAGTAAACATAAAATAGTTGTCGAAGTACAAATCAATTAAGCCATTTATATTCATTATTAAAATACTCTTACTGTTATTCCGTTAAAAAATATATTAATACGAAGTTCACTTGGTACCTACCTGTTCCCTACATCAGATACTCACTTTCTCACTTCTACTAATGACAGCGGTGTTTTATAAAAGCGACTTTTACCGCGTTTGGAAGACAAATCCGAGTGCAGCTAGGTACATCCAAAAAAACAATCTCAAGGTTTTTGAAACCATGAACCCCCCACTTGGGCACCAATCACTAGATTGTACAATCGCCAATACGACACTATAGGTAGCAAAATTGTATTATACTTACCTACGCCATTATAATAATTATTATAATATTATATTCATAGTATAATTGCACAGTGGCGACTAGCTTCTGCAACGTGGGTACAGTCGTCGCGGGTATAAGCTTGCACTCATATATTATAATAAAGTTGAGTTGTTTGCCCGCTTTAAACATAAAACAAAAAAAAATACCAAAACTCGTTATCCGCTGCCGGCGAACGGATCTACAAAGGATTTTATATACTTCTATTATAGGATCGGATCACGATTATTGGGCGCGTACAGCGTACACCAAGTGGCCGAGTGGGTAGGTAGGTAGGTAACTAATAACTATGTATTATATCATATTATACTATGTATAACTATCTATTATAATAGTTCTATATTACTATATTATTTATAGTATTGGCGATTCAGTCGCTACCTATTATACGTCAGTGTAATATTATTGTCTCTATATTAGGCATTATAGCATTAACAGTCTTCGGGAATGCGTTATAATGTTTTTAAGGAAATCCTCTGACATTCGAGCATTGTAATAAGTAGTCTAATAAGTTATGACTAATATGTAAATGTCGTATTATTATTGGACCTATATACTATAGTAGTATAGTCTGCTATACGCCTAGACCTATACAATCATACCGACGAGAGACGGCAACGACATTTTATAAGTACCTATAATATATATATACCTAAGTGGTCCTATAGTGTACTCCTATAGTGTACTACTATACTCCTATAAATCAAATTCACCACAAATACATATTATAAAAAAAAAAAATATTTCGTATTTCATAAACTGGGTATCCACTTATTATAATTCTAAGGAGATAAAAAAAAAATCCGAAACACTATATTATTGTTGGTGTTTACGTTTATTTGTTCTGTCCGAAAGTTTCGTTTTAATAATTCTCCATTGTCGAACGTTGTAGTGTTGTACGTACCTTAGTATATAGATGGTACCTATATGGCTATATGTCCTATATACAGATAAATAGTAAATACTAATGCATATAGTAAAGCGACAAGCGCGTATAGACGCACTCTCTTTGTTAACTCTGCACAATACGGACCCGTGATGAAATGTACTATCGCACGTGACGCCGAAAAGAAGCGGTAAAAATATAGTTATAAATACAATTTGTTTTACAAAACGTTCAAACGTATACATCGAAAAATACAACAATATAATGTGCTTCATCATTCGTACACATTCGTAAATATTATATTCCAGCAAGTTCATTATTATAATACATTCACGTGAGATTTTATTATATAATTCTTCAACTCATGTAGGTTTTAAACATTGTTCGTCACAATAACAATGATAAACATGTGATAAAATATTCATATTTGAACAATTAATACGACATACGCCATACTCAAATAGTGCACTGTATGGTTATTGTAGATGGAATATCGTTTAAGTTCTCATCTACATCGAGGTGATTTGTGATTAAAACAAAAACGGTTTCGTTTTTTGTATATTGTAATTTGTAACACATATATTATTTGAACACTGTATTATAATTTATAGTTACTATATAAATAAGTAGGTACTTATAAATTAACTAATAAATCTTATAAACACATATTAAGTACCATCGTAACATAATAATATAAATTATAATAATTAATTATATTAAGTATAGATTAGCCGATTTATAGCTTCACCCTATGCTTAGTAGGCTGTAGGCATCTATACATATAATATTGTATTGCAAAATTAAGGACAGCGGTGGATCTAGGATGTTTTTATGGTTGCATTAAGTTGATAATAAAGATTCTTAGGTACTTATCATGAACAACTTAACTTTGGGGTAAAAACAAATTTAATCTGTTTTTTGGTAGTAAACTATAATGAATATGTAAGTTTAGTTTTACGTGGGATACGTGATATTTAAGTATTTTAAAATAAAAAAAAAAGTTCAATATGCGGAACGGTGGGTGCTTTAGATCCCANATTCACCTCTGATTAAGGTATGTATAGGGTTTAAACCTGTATAAAAATCGATTGTAACGATTGCGAAACTGCGACAACAACTATGACATATTATCTAATATCTATTACCTATACGTTTCGAATACATAGCCAGATATAGGCAGTGTTCGGACTTATCTAGATAATTATTTGTTCATCTTTTATCTTATCTAGATAAATAGTTACAAGGTATCTAAACGTTCATCTTAGATAATTTTTTTACTAATCTAAATAAATTTATCTAGACACATTTTTTACTAATAAAAATCAAGAAATTGTACAACATTTTTAAATATTTATACAGATTCTCAAACAAAGTTTATGGTTTATAAATAATGTAATTATTTTTATTTATATCATTATTATTATTATGTACCTAGTGCCCAACTAAAATATACCAAAATTTAAAACCATTAAAAATAATTGTATCTTTTTTATCTAGATAAATATGAGTTAAGTTCTTAAGTTATATTTTTTATATCTATCTAGATACATTTGAGTTGCATTATCTTTATCTTTATCTAGATAAAAAAATACTTATCTAATCCGAACACTGGGTATAGGGTTCGTCCGAAATCGGATGAAAAAAAACCGCAAGAACAATAATATAATAGACACGACAGTAGGTACCTACTACAATATAATATTATCATAGTAGTAGTGTACTAGTGTAAATGTGTGCACAGAGTATACCGCAGATAATCGACAGATTTGTGGACCGGGCGGAGGTATAGTACCTACTTGTGTATAATATTATGACGCTCATAATAAAAAATATATAAACGATCGATCGAGAGATTGTGCGACGGCGGTTCGTGCCGAGTCCTATGGATAATAATTTTGGTCTGCGGATTTTCGGCCACAAACGGATTCCCACCACAGTGATAATAATAATAATAACAACAACAGTCGCTTCGTTTAGCGGCGCACCTGATAAATGTGGGCGGGTACCACGCGGCGGCTCTCGGCCCGCGCGTATCCGACGAAAATCATTCCTTCGCCGTTCGATCGCCGGCGAAGAGCCATACCGTGTAAATATTGTCTGACAGTAATAATAATAATTATACATCGCTACGTGTGCCAATATAACATATTGTTATCCAGTCATGGACGTTTCTATCGGGACCGACGACCGCGGTTCAAAACCTCAGCTTGAGCGTTCATAATAAATACAATAATAATATTACCTTGCTGTGCTATGAGAGATATCGTTTTTTTTTTGTTTTGAAGAATTTTTTAAGTTTTTCGTCTGACGACTGCTCGTCGTACCTGTAAGAAATCCCGTCATATACGATACTACTGAACAGGCACAAGTATTGAGACTGCGGCGCAACCGGCGGAAACGCGTGGTGTGTAATATGATAAATGGAGAACGGATCTCATTCTACTTTCAAACTAAATATAATCTCACGTGAGTATAGTAATAATAATAAAGTTTATAATATTACCTACCTATCCATACTTAATTTGACTATGACAAATTCACAATACACCTGAAGCTTATTTTTATTGCTTAGAAACTAAAAATAAAATAAATAACGTGTTTGCCTTCAAAAATAAAAACAATCTTCTCAAAACCCTCCATAAAACAAACGATTTAATTTAAATTTATTTCTTTCTATATCGAAACACGCATGATTGCTCGAATACAATAAACAATATCGTTTTTAATATTATTAAATACGTATCGCTGTGCTATAGAGTTTTGTTTATATTACTTCAAGTGTGTACCTACTACAATACTATGCATAATACATATTATGTCTATATATATAAAAACGAATCCTATTTCCCTTGTATACATATATTTATACATTTATTATTTACATAATATACATACAATAAAATATACTCCTATGCTCGTCATTCGTCAAATACATAAACCAAAAACGTTATGTTTAAAATAATAGGTACATACAAATTACATGTAGATACTGAGATACATGGTTTTTATTATACCTACTACTTAAGTTATATGCTTAAACAATATGAAAACTATAAGAAATGTTAAGATAGGTATATGTATTGTCTTTATAATAAGTAGGTAAATGACTGAGTAAATCAACTATTCTTATATTGATATTAAACTATAGTTTAACATGCTTCATAATTCATCGGATAAATATTTATCAAGTATAATATTTTAAATTTTATACAATATAGAAATCTGTTAAATTGAAATTTGAGGGACCACACAATGTATTGTTTTATTGTAACCGACATTTAAATAGGCATTCCATACAAACATAATTTAACATTTCTGTACTTGTTATATAATATTATAGGTATAGTAAACTATAGTGTTACGGTATACACGTTGACATTAACATTAAAATTAAAATATGGTTTACATACATAAATATTTACAGTTGAAAATGCTATGTATTTTTACGAAATGGGTACTTTAATTATTCTAATTCTTGCATAATTGATAATATTAGATATTACCATTATTACTATTATTATCAACTGTAGGTAACTGATTTGGCAAAATGCATTGCCTCGTATATTAATGTTTAACATATAAATTATAAAGCGTGTTAAAAAATTATTCATTTATCAATGTATCCGATTTTTCATTAGAACCATATTTACAGTAGACAAATATACGTAAATCATGGGAGTTTTTCTGAGAACATTAACCGATATTTCATTTTAACCAGAGTCAAGGTGATAGTGATTTCAACCGTATTTGTTATTTATTAATGTAAGCGTTTCAAATTGGTATCTTATAACTTATTACATCGATTATTCTAAGCAGTCAAACATTAAATTATTTTATTTTTATATCTGTTTGATAATATATGATGTTTATAGCTGCGGTAGTTAAATAATGTGTACTTATATAATAAAATGTCACAATTTAAATTATTCAAGTTTATAAGTTCAAACTTCAAAACATACATCTATCGTAAATGTTAGCGCTTTGATATATTTTAATAACGACATCATAGCTATTATCCGCAATCGTTGTGGTGTTGTAAAATAATGACCTATACGTCTATTATATGCCATACTAATGTAATAACTACCTATACAGTTTATATTATATACACACACAAGATACGTAGGTAATCTAATTTATAAAACCTCGTCGTAGGTGTAAGTATAATTATTATACCACAGTGATTTATACACGCATATGTTATTATACTAACATAAACTCGCGGATAATAATTTAATATGATATATTATATTTAATATTTATATTATTTTCAAATTTCAACACCATGTTATAATAATACACAGATGATCTATGGCGTGCAACAGTCGCGTTTTAATAGTTTTTCAATATACTGATAACCGGTAAAGAGTTAATTTGAATCGTAATTTCACGGCATTCGCGTATATTATATTATATACTATATAGATTATAGGTATGTAGTATATTATGTCGTACAGAAGATAATTATTAAAAACGCGGGGTAGCTGACAACGTATATTATGACGGCGGCGGCGGGAAAACATTACAACTATAATGATATTTTAGGTGCGTTTACACCAATAAAACTTGTTAAATATTCACATCTGAGGTCAAGTCGAAGGCCGTGCGTTTTGAGGCAATACGCGTATATAGTTTCAAGTCAGTGTGTAATGTGTATATATAATAAATAACAAACTACCTATATACAGACACTGCGGAGTTCCGTTGGTAATAAAGACCCCATCATAGGCACGTATACGGTATAATATAGGAAGGTACCTAACTATTATAATATCGGGCCGGGTCGTGTGTTTACGGGCTGTTCGTGATCTGCCGGCCGACACGCAACTTACCGAGGGCTGGCGGGCACCAACCCTAATTATCATTAGTGTGTTATATTTATTTATTTATTTTTTTAGTGAAACGTAGTAGAAAACAATCGGCGGCATTTGTTTTACCGGAGAATGCGCGTACCTATACAGTCGGAATTCAAATAATCCGGCTTCGGCTTATTACATGTAGAGCCGTAGAAGCGTATATACTTTCTATTATTTGAGCGCGACTATTATAATTTATAAATAATACCTATATGGTTATATATATATATAATATATTATCTACCTATATGTTCCGATTTAGCTATATTATATATTTATAATAATACAATAATTCTATTATGTACTTAAACCTACGAAGAAACCGAGCGTGCGGTGCGTAAGAAAAGAAGTTGAATATATTTATGAAAATTGTAACCGTACCTACATAATATTTTATGAGCAGTAAGTTTGAACGAATAGACGCGTCATTGAGGCGTCGAGACACCAACGACAGGTATACTTATACAGTTATACGTTATAACTGCTGTTGTAGTAGTAGGTATGAACGTAATTTGTAAGCAATTATGGCTGGACTATATTATCAAGTCTCCAAAAATGTCCACTGTTAAAATGTCCGAAATCAAGAATGTTCACGTTGAGTAGGTGAAATTGTTCAAACTTAAAAATGTCCTTGGTAAATTATTAAAATTGCCCGATATCAAAAATGTACAAAATCAAAATAATAAGAGTATCGAAATGGAATAAAAGAGAAAATTAGGTAGTTTATTAATTTTTATTAATTAATCAAATTAGGTCAAAGAGAAATTGGACAACATCCGCCAAAAAAAAATAAAAAAACTTATGTATGTTGATTTGCAAGAAAAGATAAAAGTGTAGAGTGTAAAAATAATGGAAGGAGTATGGACATTTTTTAAAATGTTTATCATTGACCTTAATACATTTTAAGGAAATAATATGTGTTTATGTGCTTATTATGTGATTTTTTGATTCTTTGAAAACCAAAAAATTTATTTTAAATTTTATAATAAAGTAGGTAGTAGGTAAAGACTTTTTGTAATAATATTAATAGCCATACGAATGAATGAATAATATTAATCATCTGACTTTTTAAAAATAAAATATATATTTATTAATTGTTTATATTTTAAAATATAAATCAGTGTTGTAAATATATTTTTAGTTAATAATCAATTTCACTTGTGTATTTATCCTATTTTTGATTCTAAAACAACTTTGCCAAGGACAGTTTAATTTGGACAATTTTTGGTTTTGGACAATTTTTGGTTTTTGACAATTTTACCTCGGAAATAGATATTTTCCGTGCACATTTTTACCTAGATTGCTCACGTGTCTGTTACAAAATATAAGTAAGTACCTAAGAATTAATACATTTTTGCTGAATTGATTTTTTTTACTGTCAACTTTGAACTTTTATATTTAAATTATATTTGTCGGGTACAGGCACTACATGAATGCTATCCCAATATGTCAGTCTCGCTATGTATTGCAACCTAAATCAAAATTACTTATTGTACTTCATTTGTGTATAGATTGTAAATATATATTTTAATAAAAAAAAAAATTTATAAATTAATATAAAAGTTAAATACCCAAAAAGCGGAATTTTAAATACTTCGGCGCAGGATAATGGTATTATTATTATAGCGTATTACGAACCACTGAAACAGATATAAATCAACACATTCGAAAACAGTTCAGGCTCAAATGTCGTTTTCAAAAATATGTTTTAGGTATAGTTAATACTGTATTAGTTAATACAGTATAAGTTATAGTATTACTTAGGTACCTACCTAATATATCGTATCTGCGTATGTATAGTTGTAACTTGTGAGTAAACATATAATAAATTAGATAATATTTTCAAAATTGTTTGTACAAATATGATATGCATATTGCATATGTTAAGAGCATCTATAATAATAATAGTAATAATAATTATTCATCAATCATCTTATTAAAATAAATATATATTATACTATGTACACAATTAAAAAAAAATATTAATATAATGTATAAGTAGTTTTTATTACGAAAAGTTTAAGAATTAAAAATGCAAAGTATATAGGTTAAGTTAGCATTAAATTTCAAAACTAATAAATAATAATTATCTACAAGTAATTTTTGAATTTTTTTTATTCAATTTTAATATGTTTTAAGTTTTTTGTTACTTATCATTATAATATAGTACCATATATGTATAAATATAAATAATATAACTAACCAGAACAAGAAGGAGAAGCGAATGTTTGTAATTCTTACCCTTAGCTTACTCTTTACTTAATTTCTTCTTTCTTTTTTTCGTTAGTAAATAAATGTAATTTTTTTAAGTTAATTTTCGTATTGAGTACAGATATTGCAGTATTTAATTTATACTATATTATATATAATATAAATATATTAATATAGTTTATTTATTACCTAGTTATTATTACAGTAATAAATTAGTGTTCTCATATGTTAACTTAGCAAAAAATAAAATAAAAATACATTTTTATATAGATGATGTAGGTACGTATTACCAATTCATTATCATAAGTATTATCGAACGTCGTTCATAAGATGGAATGAAAAATTATAAATAATGAAGTAGGTAAATAAATAAAATAAGTCAATATACTTCAAATGTGTTGTACAACGTTTATTGATTCGATAAATATATAGTAAATACTAAATATTAATTGGGTCACTAAATTAATTTATCGGATTAATAAAAATTAAAAGGAGTTTCACAAAATTAATTAATTTTATTGGTACAATAAATTGTTTGTTACCACGCACTATTAGACAATATAACTAATAAACAGGATCAATTTCAAGTCAATAAGTGTTTATTAGTTCAACTAGTTTATCCTATGCAGTTACATTTATACGAGTAGGAACCTGGAATATGTTAAAAACTTACGAGTGAAACGTATAAATAACTTATATTTTTATATTTGGTTTGTAACTCAAAATTTAACGCTACCAATGGGTAAATACTATTTTCGTAAAGATATACTATAATATACAACTATTACAACTTATAACAATACTTTTTACATAAAATAAAATAAATATTATAAATTATGCATATTGTGTATTAATATACTGCTACCTACTGATATATTTTTCAATAAATAACATTTATATAATTATATAATCATAAATTAAAATCGGGAATCACTACATCTCAAAAACTACAAATCTACAGAATTTGAAATTTGGAATAGTTGGTTCCTCTAATGATCCAGATGTGCAATTTTTGTTTATAAATGGTTGCTATTAGTTGCAGATTATAATATTAAATAGTAATAGCAGGTAGTATAAATTTGTATTATTTTAGATTCTGAATGGAGCGAGGAAGCTAGTAGTTTTACAATGGTGTTTATTTTTATCATTTTTATTTTTTTTATTCTTTATATAAAATGTCTACTAAAATGGGTGCTTCGATTTCAACATACCTATAATATCTTATATGTTAGTAAATTGGATAAAGAATTGGTCATTTTTCGATTTTCTCAATAGTTATTTAATGCCACTGGAAAAACCACTGACAAATTACGAAAAACCGCTAAAAACGGGATTTTAATTTTTAACGTTTTAATTATCACCATAGAAACGAATAAAAATAAAAATACGATTTTATTAATTATTTTGTTGTAATTTATAATATCAATTCAACTTACAGGCTATAATAAATAATAACAATATAAAATATCAAGACTGACAAACCGTCTCCACTCAGAATCGTTTTGCCTATACAATGATATAATATCATTGAATTCAAATTTAATACAATCAGTGACCCACTTGTAACTTACTGGCTATAGGTACTGTACAGCAGAGCGACATCCACTTTCTCGCTTTTTTTTTTGTTTTTGTATACATATGGTTGCCATTTGTTAAAATTCAAATTGAATTTGACTAAAATCTGAGAGATAGTTTTTGGAGATGTCCGAAAGTATGTCAAAAGTTTAGACTCTAAACTACATACACACTAAACTTTAGAGTGTATGTAGTTTAAAACACGTTAAAAAATATACCAAGTGCTGAAACCAATCCGCGACTTCCGATTGTCCATCTAAGTCAAATAATTTCACAAAGTTAGGTACACTGACACCGATTTATCTATGAACTGAGGAACACTAACGCCGAGATATACTTATATAGAGTAAATACCTACTATATGGCTTAAATTATATATTTAGACAGCATTTGACACAAACTGCACATTATTTATAAATGGTGGTACAAAAAAGTAAAATACGGTACACCTACCTAGGGTACATATTTTATAGTTTATACTGGTAGATATATTCCAAACTTTTAAATTTGAACTATTCAACTAATTAGTGATGAAGAATAAAAGATCTTTTAGATGAAAAAGCTGTCTAGGAAATAATTTGGCTTAAAACGATTTGAATGCTCTACTTAATCCAACCTACGAGTAGCTTAAGATTTTAGACAACTCATCAAGATGAATTTAAAGGATTCGTTGTTACAAAATCGATTCTTTATCTTTAATAATAACAAAGTGTATATTCATACTATTTGTACTGTATACGTAACTACGTAAGTAAATGTCTTGGTTCTTTTCTAACTTATCAACTAAATTTTTCCGTATACCAGATAAGAGCTGAGCTTAGTTGGTATACGGATCAGCTCTTAATATTATTATTGATATTATTGTATTATAATTGAATTACGCTGAAATAAATAAATAAATAAAATAAAAAATAATTAAAACTTTTAACTATAAGAAAACTAAATTTATAAATTTTACTAATTATGTTTAGATTATGGAGGACAATTATTTTCAGGACCACCGTTAATGTTAAAATTAAACAGCAGGCTCAATATTTTAAATATTATGTGATAATGCTCGATTCTATTCGGCACCCGGCGTTGTTTTAAATTAATTTATTTGAATGATCATATTACCGAGAGCTTTTACTTTGAACTATGGAAAGACTATCCACTTTTAATAATAAATGTTTCCATTGATATTTTACAATTATCGCTTTCGTATAATATGAAGAAATTTTCATTTATAGTAATATTATGTTCACTTGTATGTAATAATATAATATAGAATCAACAAATCAAAACTGCCGAAGACCATTGACTCTGTTTTCCTTCATTACGGCCACAGCCAGAGATGGATCCCAAGTTACGGAAAAACGTCTGCAAGATGTTTCCGAAGTATTAAAAGACAATTTGACAAAAGGGACTGCGTTGAAATGCAAGGAGAAAAATGGTCAGTATACTATGTACTATTGTAGTATTATATAACTTATAATATATTAATATGCAATATGTAATGTGTATTTAATACTAATGTTTTTAATGTTGTATAAACATTTTGTTTTATTATCAGTTGTATATCCCATCATTCATTTTACCGAGGATCGAAATTCATTGATGTCGGTGCTACAAGATCAGAACGAAGTAAACGAGCATTTTAAATTACATCAAGGTGAGAGCTGTTGTTAATATAAAAATTAACGTTAATAAATTCTAAGATAAAAAAATATATAAATTATGTCATCTATATATTATTATAATATATATAAATGATTAACAGAAATAGGTTTATACTATATATATATATATATATAATAGGAAACTAAATTAACCACATCAAATTGGTTTAAGTGATTTGTCATTAATAAAATATAAATTTTTGGGTAGGTACCCACCTCTCCACCAATAAATTAACATAAACGATGTCAGTACTTATAAATTTATATTAGTTTAATCTATTTCATTAAACTGGTTTATTAGTGCATGAAATCATATTATATTTTGTTTACACCAATATAAACTATGTTACAATTCTACAGTGGTGTACTAAATATATAGGTACTTTAAACATGTTCACTATTTCAACATTAAATATAAACAAATTTTGAGAAAGTCAAACTAAATTACTACAACAGTTCACGTAAATTTTTAATACATTAGGAAAATAATTAATCAAAGTTCAAATATGACCGATAAGACGATAGTTAAATCAAACATATTTAACTCTAAAATCAATTATGTGTATAATATATAGTAATGTGTGGTGAAAAGAAAATAAGTCAAAATCACTAGTTTTCAGGAAACCAAAAAACGTCGCATTTCTGAATTGATTTTTCATTTTTACAGATAATTTAAGATATTTTTTTTCAAAAATTATTTATGTAATTTAGAAAAATTGATTTTGGTATATAAACTACTTACAAAGGACAAATTTTTAATGTAATCGATAAATGATCAAATTTAATTTTTATTCGCTTTTACACGCGCAGCTTTCGCCACCGTATATTAATTATTAATACTTGGTAATATTTATATAGATGTTTTCTTGTTTAGACAAAGATTAATTTTTGAACTTTTGAGTCGTTTTATATCGCTATTCGCTAGTCACATTTAATGTTTATATAATGTTCAAATGTATGTAGTTTATTTCGTCTAACGTATTGTTGTATAGTTTATTTTATCTTAACAAACAAATATCTTTAAATCTCCGATGCAGACGAACGTATATTCACACATTCTCACGGTCTTGTCATTTTTATTCCATGTGCCGTTTGTACGATAAAAAAAAATGTAAATATAAACTCACGAGGCAAGTCAATTATACATCCTGCATATATTTATTTTTATTACACAAAGTGGGTACCCGCCACCATAACCTTATCTTCGGCTTAAAGCCGCGTCCAGACTAGACGACCAAGGCAACCGAACGCCAACGTCAACACTTTGGTGTGGGCTGTACTTAGATTTGAGAGCATTGGCATACTGTCCAAACTCATTCCGAATTCGTCGTTAGTCCGTGTTTGGAAGCCTTCGCTTGTTTATGCTGCGAACTCACATAACTATAAGTTTTATTTTATACTTTCCAAATTTTAAAATTTAATATTTAACTAAAAATATTACATTTTAAATAAAATGTCGTCAAGTGACGACGACTTATTAATGGCAAGTGCTGCTTTTGTGATAATGAACTCATTATTAAAAAAAGAAGAAAAAAAAAAAAGAAGGCACAGGCGTTGGTGGATGACTTCGACATTTAAAAGTCGAATAACTTATAGGTAAGTAAACTAAATAGGTACCTAGTTGAAAATATTAATTATTAATATTTATAATTTTTATAGTGGTAGTAATTTACTAGAGGATTTGCGAAGAGAAGATTCTGGTCATTTTAATAACTTCTGCAGAATGCCACCAGCTACATTTGACGTATTACTAGAAATGATCACGCCTATGATTAAAAAAGAAGACACGAATTTCAGAAAGGCTATACCACCTCAAGAGCGACTAGCCTTAACCTTACATTTTTTAGCAACTGGGAACTCTTTTTCCAGTTTAGCAATGACCTTTAAAATATCAAAACAAACAATTTCAACAGTAGTTCCTGAAGTTTGCGAAGCTATTATTCAAGTACTGCAAGATCAAATCAAGGTAATTATAAAAATACAATACACCAAAACATATTGATATAAATACTAATATTATTTTCAATTTATTGAACAAAATTATTAAGAAAAAAAATAATCAAGTTAATTACAATTTTGGTACTCCCAAATAAAAAATAAAACTTATACAATTTTGGTACTCCCAAATAAAAAATAAAACTTATAAAATTTTGGTACTCCCAAATAAAAAATAAAACTTATAAAATTTTGGAACTCCCAAATAAAAAATAAAACTTATAATAAATTATAAAATAGTTTAACAGTTCAAATATTCATCATAACTAGTTATTATTTAAAACATCAGTATTTTGATCTGTAAAAGTTTGAAAATAGGAACTTGCCGAGGACTCCGAAGAATGCAAACTATTTTCTTGTGGAGTGATTGGATTATCAAAAATATTACGAATAGGCTCCTGTGATGTTGATGGATAATGTTGCGGAGTTGTTTGTTGATAAAATTGTTGATTACTAAATGCACGAAATGTTGCTGAAGGTGCTTTAGAATTAGTGTAATTCCAATGAAGAGCTGGCTGTTGTGGCATTTGTGTATGAAATTTACTCATGTGTGCTTCATACAGAACATTATTAAATGTATGTTTAATTTGAGCTCGGGTATGTTCGTCAAATGTTTTAAGTTCACTCGCTATATACCTCCCATACGTATCACTGTCATCGTCTTTAATCGAACGTTCGTTTTTTTTTGCTTCGATAGTTTTTAATAAATTAAACGCTTCATTTATTCTTGGATCCTCTGGTCGTTGGATTTTTTTTGACACATTTTTTTCTAGTGGTGAGACAAATATTTTTCGTTTGTTTGTAATTTGTGGTTTTGGTGTATGTAATCCCAAAGTAGGAGATATTTGTTCGTTATTGCTATTACTACTTTCTTCTGCAATATTCTCATCCGTACTTAAAAACTCTGATACACCATCATCGTCGATCAAATCACATTCAATCTGCATTAAATTATTAAAATTACTAAATATTATTTTCAGAGGGTTGGGGGGGGGTTGTAAAAAGTAAAATTTCCCAGTAGTTTAAAAAAGCGTCAGGAAAAAGTATAAACCCTAAATTACGTATCGGAAAAACGGGAATGTTTACGAAAAATCAGTTTTCGACAAAATACACGGAAACATTTTCAAAATATTTTGAATTTTTTTTTGTTAATTTAAGACAATTTACAATACAAAGTTTCTTATAAGTTAACTTATCGCAACTAAAAAAAAATCAAAAATCGTAAAACAAATTTTTTTTTTATTAGCGTTTAACGTTCAAATATTAATTTAGATTTTTATTACCAGGGCTGTGAATTTATAGGAAAGTGCATTTTTTTTGGTGATTGAAAAACATAGCTTTGTTAGTACATAATTTGAATTATGTAACTACGAATCTATCTATAAAACATTTATTTTGCATATTTTTGCATTTTTGACGTTTTTAATTTTTTAGGTCATTTTTTTGCATTTTAAGTCTATATTTTATTGCATTTTTTTGACATTTTAAATGCATTTTTTAAGGTTTTATAGTGCATTACATTCACAGCTCTATTTATTACTAAGAAAGTACTAGTCGTAAAAACTTGAAATATTTAAAAATTCATAAATTAGTATTTTCTTTAAATATTTTAATTTTCAAAATATTTTGCTTATAGGTATTTGTAATATTTGATTATTTTTAGGTATTTTTTATAACTGTTGATAAAACATTTTTGCCGAGTCGAAATACTTGAAAATTTTATGAAAGGGTTCCAAAAAAATTTTAAAAATATATAACCACAATTTTTTCAATTATTTAATTTAATTTTAGATGCCTGATACAGAAGAAAATTGGTTAAAAATTGCTGACGAATATGAAAAGCAATGGAACTTTCCACATTGCGTGGGTTCAATCGACGGAAAACACGTACAAATACAAGCACCGGCTACAAGTGGTAGTAACTTTTTTAACTACAAATCAACCTTTAGTATTGTTCTGATGGCACTTGTAGACGCTGATTACAATTTTTTGTACGCCGATGTTGGATGTGAAGGTCGAATTTCTGATGGAGGCGTATTTAGAAATACGTCTCTGTTTCAAAAACTTGACAAAAATGAACTAAATTTACCTACAGAAAGCTTATTAGAGGGAAGACAAAAATTAGTGCCATACGTTTTTGTCGCAGATGATGCTTTCCCTTTAAAATATAATATTATGAAGCCATATTCAGGTCTTCAACAAAAAGGATCGAGGGAACGATCATATAATTATAGATTATCACGGGCAAGACGAGTCGTAGAAAACGTATTTGGAATTTTGTCAGCTATTTTTAGAGTTTTAAGAAGGCCACTATTATTAGAGCCCGATAAAGCAGAGCGTGTAGTAATGACATGCGTTTACTTGCATAATTTTTTGAGAAAAAATAAAATATCAAAAAATATATATACACCAAATGGAACTTTTGATTCGGAAATAAATGGCGAAATCAGAGAGGGTACTTGGAGAAACACGTGTCAAGGTGAAACTAGTAGTTTTGTCTCATTTCAAAGAGTTGGGAGGAGATCGGCTAAAAGCGTGGAAGAAATAAGAACGGAATTTGCGGAGTATTTCGTAACAAATGGAAAACTCCAGTGGCAAGATGAATATGAATAATTAATGTTAATCATTAATTTAATAAGTTATTTATAACTATACACAATATTATCTTATTTTTTAATAGGTTATTTATAACTATACACAATATTATCTTATTTTACTTGTACCTATTATTAACAAATAAATGATAAATGATAACTTATGATTAATATTTAAAAATGTGAAGTTATGGTTAAAAATTAAAATATATGAACAATAATAAATTAAACTATTGTAATACTTACATCTTTAGTTGAAGTAGTTTCTGTATTTTTTGTTTTTCTAGGCTTGAACTTATCGTTCAAAAATTGCATGGACTGAAACCCAAACCATTGTGAGTGATACACCTCGTCTTTGCCCATTCCAGATGTAGTTCCTTCTCTCTGCCGTTCTCGCCTGAATGAAGTTAATAAACTTTCCATTTTTTTGCGGATATCAACAACTTCGGCATTCATGTCTTTTGCAATGGCACACCATACATCAAATTTTTTTTTGTTTAATTTATACTCAAAATTTGTTGGATCCCATAGTATTGGGTGTTCTTGATATAAATGTATTAGTTGAATGCATCGTTTATCACTCCAATCCATTTTAAAATTTTAAATGAATAAGTACAATTATTTAAATATTTAATTCAAAAAGACACCAGTTCGGACCAAATGTCAACGAATACTAAAATATCGACAAATCGTGTCCGAACCGATAACGAATTCCTTTTGATGTACCGCTTGCCGAGCGAAGGCAACCGAAGGCAAATTCACCGTTGGCGTTCGTTCGGTAGCGCTGTCCACACCAATACCAATATCTCCGAATAAGGTCGTCACATGTGCCTTCGATACCCTTGGTCGTCTAGTCTGGACGCGGCTTTAAAAGAGTTGTTTTTACATCGACGATTTTCACACAAAGTATATATAGGTAGGTATAAAGCCTCACTGCGGCATTCTTTCGGTGGACGCGGGTTTCGGTGAATTACAATAATTATTACATTCGATAGAAATTATACTAATTAATATGACATTTATAATAATATGTATATTACAGGCGTTTATCGAGAAATCAAAAGTATCGAGTGTGAGGATGGAAACGGACCGTTCGTAACGACTTCAACTAGCATCTCATACATAGTATCCGGATTCAAACTTCTCGACACCAGTCTAGTGGAGGTAAACATTGCAATGCACATATTGTATTTAATAGTAGGTTGTAGGTAGATAGTTAATAATGAAATATGTAGAAAAACTGGACAATGACTATCGGAACACTATTTTATTGCGTAGGCACATCCATCATGTCTTATACATACATTAGCGCTTAAATTACTTAGATGATTTGTTCGAAAATCAATGCCAAATTGTATACAAAATACGTGTGGATTATTGCAGTCATCTGATATCCATTACGGTAGTCATTAAAACAGTATTATTTTTTTTTTTAAATAGGCACACGGTTCTTTAACATCATGGACATTTTACAATAAAATTACAGTGATACCGTATGCGGTTTCATTGTAACGTTATAGATAGAACAATTTGATTCATTATTTTTTTATTTTACAACAGGGGTGCAATTTGAGAGGGGGGCGACCAGGACACCTCTGGTTTTTTGCACTCATTTAATGGCCCTGAGACAAAATGTAATACTTCTCTTTCTCTAACACTTCGTTGTGGTATACGCTATCATGTCGACATGTCATTATTATAGCATTATAAATTTTTATAAACAACATTTCATATCATTATTCATAACTAAGAAGCAACTATTTTTAAGCATTATATCCATGGTGCAATGCTAGGAAATGTTTATGAGACTTTTTAGTGTAACGACATGAAACATTATTTAAGGGGCCCGCAAAGGAGATATTTACGATGTTGTAAACAGACATGTGAATATTTGATTGTTTGAAAGTGAAAACTTTTTTATAGCATTTTGTGCTATAGGTACGGTGATTATTCGGCAATTGGTAATTTGATAATTTGTTATACTGTTGGCCGTTGGGTCAGGTCTATTGAAGGTATTTTTACTAGTTTGTACAACAATTAACCAATTTCTATTTTATAATATTATAATATATCATAGTATCTTACATATATATATAGATATAAACATCTCTCATTAATCAAATTTTACATTAATTAATAATTATAGTTCATTATGATTGTATTGTATGTTTAGGTAATGATCGAATCATGGAAGGATTGGACAGGCGCTAGGCATATATATCTCCACATTCCGTACGACCTGGGTCTCCAGAGGATCTCGCTTTTAAAAAAAGTGGCTCCTAGTTCTTTGAACTCTTTTACCTACGTTGTACTCGCTGAGTGTCTGAATGTGAACACAGAAGAAAAAAAGGTAAATTAATTTAATTATCAACGTACAATAATCTGGAACGCATGAATTTATTTGAGGTTTCTTAATTTCCAGATGTTACTGTTGGATTTTGTACAACGGATGAGAATAGAAAAATTTCTATCCGGTTATCTATCTGTTTACGAGCTTCATAAAACTTAATCAACGTCAAAACTATAATAATATTACTGCGCAAATATATGAAACGCTTATATTAAACTCGCATGACCATGACGTTTAACTTATTACCTAGTGTTAAATATTGTTTTAACTTAAGTTAATGTTATTTTTTATGTTTTTTGAAATGTTTGTTGATTTTTAATATACTTTTTTTTACCATTATAGTAGTTTAATTATTATCTTTATTTAATCGTAACAATAATTACTAAACAAATAAATAAACTGTTTTTATTTAGAAACTCTAGTTTATTTATATATACTTACCTGTACATTATAGTATCGTTACTATAATAACATTGTGAGCATTAGAAGGAACTCATAACGTATTTACTGTTTTGTTGTCGTAGTAACGTAGTACGGAGATCTAATGATAAAACATATTATTATCTTATAGTGGCCAAGGGGTCTATTCATGAACGGGACCCATGTATGAACAACATTTAAATATATACAGGATTCGTATACGTATCCCGTTCATGGATAGATCCTAGTTCATTTGGTATAAATTAATAAGTGTTATTTAAATTACAATTTTTTTTTAAAAATGGTAAGTACATAACTTTTTTTGTAAATACATTTTTATTTTTATTTAACCTTGTTTATTTTTAATTGATTAATTTTAAGGCGCCAAAAAAGAAATCGAAAGGAAGCAAAGGCGGCCGTACGAGTGCCGGGATTGTGGATGGTGTTTCCATGGCTGAGATGTCCAGAGAACAGCTCGAAGGGTTCGCTGCTAGAATGAAGAAAGAATTGGAACGTGAGAGAGAAGAAAGGAACTTTTTTCAACTTGAAAGAGATAAAGTGTTAACGTTTTGGGAAATCACGAGACACGAGTTGGA
Organism: Macrosiphum rosae; assembly: GCA_016617965.1. Lineage (NCBI taxonomy): Eukaryota > Metazoa > Arthropoda > Insecta > Hemiptera > Aphididae > Macrosiphum > Macrosiphum rosae. The sequence goes on from WHPZ01590463.1 coordinate 48,384, forward strand.
AGAAAACAGAGCGTCATTGAGGCGAGTAAAAAATTCAATAATAATAAAATATAAATTATTAACTATATTTTTCTTATTACATGTTATACCTACAGAAACAAAGACAGAGAGATTGAAGATATAGAGGAAAAGCACCAGGAAGAAATAAAAGTTTACAAACAAAAGTTGAAACTTTTGATGTACGAACAGCATGTGCACCTATCAGAAGTACAAGTGAGTTATTTTTGTTTTATGTTATTTCGCGTTTATATAGGTACTAAGGTAAAAAATAAATAGGCTGAAAATATGGTTTCGTTGAAAATTGCCAACGACGAACATATAAACGATGAAGAAGAATTAGTTAAAGAGAACGACGCGCTCAAACAAGAAATCGTCGAGATAAATTTACGACACATAGAGGAAATCAACAATATTCGATTGGTACCTATAATAAAAATACGTTAACCATCTATTTAAATTATGTCTATTGACATAAAAAAATTGAGTTTTGTGTCCGTTGCATAATATATGTATAGGAGCATGCCAAAGTTATGCGAGAACTGAAAGACAGATTCATTTCTGACTGTCAAGTGATCGAAGGCAAGTATCAGAAACGTATGGAAGGCTTGAGGAATCGTATGGACTTGAAGAACAAAGTGGAAGTGGCTGAGACTGAGGCGAGAAAGAACAAGCGCATAGCGGAAATCATAGAAGACCACAACAACGCTTTCAACAACTTGAAAGAACATTACAATGACATAACTGTCAACAATTTGACGTTAATCGGCAGTTTGAAGGTTCGATAGATTCGTGCTCGTGCACTTATAAAATATATCATATTATAAGTAATATTCTATAAAATAGACGACAAATATTAATGACTCTGGACTTGCAGGAAAAGTTATTAGAATTAAAAGAAGACCAGCAGAGAGCGGAAATGGACCTGAAAGAAGTGACCAAAGAAAACGAATCGTTAAGAGGACCTTTGAAAGAAGCACAAATTACCGTTGAAGAATTGACACAAAAAATGTGTAATTACTCAAAGGACAAACAACGATTAATGGTAAGCTTATACTGTTTAAAGTGGTTTAACTGAGTGGCTTGATATTGTCGAAATATAGGCGCTGTATATACAAGTATAGCCGTATAAGACATAGGTACACATTTTCTAACTATGTATTAGATATAAATATATTATATAATATTACCTATTTAATTTCATTGATCATATTATATGTAGTAATTGTGAGATATTATACAATAGTTGGGTCTTTGATTTTTCTATTAAATAAGTTATGAAGACAATTTAATTTGAGAATCAATATTAGTTACACAAAACCACTTGTCTGTAGTGGTACCATTAACGACTATTATACTACTTACTTGTCAAGTAAAATCGTTTAAAAATCGGACAGGTTATACGGTAACGAGTCCTGCAGCTATATAGGTAGAATGTTCAAAATTAAAAATAAGTAATATTAAACATCAAATGGTGAACACAAAACATATTTAAAGTACAAATAGGAAGTTAAATTATTATTTTTCGTTGTTGTATAATAATTATTACTAAAGTAAATATAATAAACCTATATTTTTAATAAATTTCAAAAACCCTACATTACCTAGTTAACTTTTTTTTTAGTTATCAAAAAATATATTACTTTGTGTTATTAAACTGACGAGATAACAATATATTATATTGGTTATTTGAATGTAAAATTAGGTATAAAAATTTATAATTTTTTATCTAGGTAGGTAATTATCCAAAGTTTAAGATTCGACACTAATAATTGTTCTACAGTTTAAAAAAATCAAATAAATTAACTATTTTATGTATATTTGATAGGTAGGTATATATGTTGACCCTTTGATTTTATTTCTTGCTACTTACTACAACATTACTTATATTGATGTTATATTTTAAGTGTTTAGTTTTAACCATGTTTAATACATAAAGGTACAGTGTATTTAAAAAAACCATGGTTTTAAATCGATTTTTGATAAAACTAAATATTTTTAACCATTAATAATAATTGTACTTTTATAATATAAAAATGTATAATAAATACTATCATATAAATTATATTTATATTTTACTAAACATTTTTTTTTTTCAAATTAAATTGATTGATTTTAGATTTAATCTTACAGAAGTGCTATAATATAATACTATTTAGTATTTACTTCATCTTTATTGTATAGTTAGGTATTAGTTATTAGTTTATTACCCGCTTACAGTAATATGTACCTAATGAATAATTAGATAGTAGGCAGTAGGTACTATAACTATATCATTGTTTTTTTAACAAATATAAACTATAAAAATTTATGGACGAATGTACGGTAAGTTATTTTGACGACAAAGAATTTACATCAGCAGAATGATTGATATGAAAGAAATCAGTACTGAAAAGATAGGGGAAACCTGGGTAAGTTGACGAATCTAAAGTTCAACGTATTATTAAAATATAATACCTTTATTTAAATCTGTAAATTGTACATAATAGAAAAAGAAAATAGTCTTTAATTCTCAAAATAAAATAAAACAAATCATTTTTTTAAATATCGCCTCAATGTTAGTTTTGGTATACCAAATTTTTTGGCAGATTTATTACATGAAGGTTTTTCATCGGTTTTCAGTCATTTATAGCTTATCTAATTATTGCTTTGTCTCACAATGGTACAGTTTTTTGTTTATAATTTCTTGGCATTGTATCTATAACCATAGGCACAATTTGGGGGGTGGGGGTGCTTCGTCAACTTGACCCGATAGATAATATTTTTGTCCTCTTAAAATGCATAATAGACATAAAGTATACATGAAAATAAAGCTTACACTATACTTTGTTTATTTTAAATAATATATAATAGATTTCATTTACCTTTTTTTGAAAAAACGTTATTTCAAAACACAGGAAATTAAAGTGTGTATAGTGATAACCACGGACTAAGATATAATGAACTGAAAAGATTATAATATATAAACCTTGCTGGAACTGGAAACTAAGGTGGATATATAGACATATATATGTAAACACTGTGATTATAAATTGATTGAAAAATGTATACCAGTTGTGATTGCCACCTGACTACCTGATGAGGGCTCATAATGTTCGTACTTCTATTATACGAAAATACGATTCACAATGCTTGCAAGTTGTAATTCCATAAAAAAATAAAAATATAAGATATCAATTTAATTTAAATAATGAATAACTTAGATGGATTTTTATTAAATAATTTTGAAACATAAATCTATCTTCAATTATACAATTATTGATAATTATCCACATTTTTTTTGGGAATATTGATTTGTGAAGTATATATAGTCATATAGACATGTTGCCTACCTATTTGTGTTATAATTAAAAATTTTAATTTATGAATTTATTGTAACGATTGTCATATTAACATGTATTAATTAAAGTACCTACCTAATTGTAAATTTGATATAACAGTACCTATTTAAATCATATTATCCTAGCATGTACTCTTTTGACTTTTGCAATATTGCTATTCATTTAAGTACCTACACAACCTACTCTTTTTGTACTAAGTTGGTATGAAATTTTTTTTTTTTTACTTATCGAGTATATTTTTGTGCCTGGGTGTAACTCTGGGTTACCCAAACAAAATAAAATATATAAACAGTAGAGAATAAAACTGCCTTCGGTATTTCATCCTCTTGAGGTAGATATTTCTTATACTAATTAATAATTATTATATATTTATATTATTATGTATATGTATATTCAATGAAAAGTTCATATTAGGGTAAATAATTCATTACTTTTTAGATCATGATTGATACATGGAATTTAAAAATTCTATGAGCCGATAGATCATTAACAAAAAAAGGTGGAGTATGTGAACTGCATTTTGTATCTGAAGATATTATTTCATTTAGAATTTTTGAGGATACAGCAGGAAATGAAATAAAACATCAGCTTAAGAGAGTTATTTTAAACCCAAATACTATACCTTGTATTTTCCCTAATTTACCTTCTTATTTCAACAAAAATATTAAAAAACGAAAACCTCCAGCAGAAAGGTCAATATTACCCTCAATAATACCAAACAATTGTAAGAAGAATAAACCCAGGGATATAAATGTAAGGTATAATAATATTATGAAACAATAACACATTCCTTCATTAATTTAAATAATACTTATTTATTAAATGTCTATACAGCTTGTAAATGAAACAATTGTTAATCCTGGATTTTTAGTAGTCACTGATATAACAGAAAATCATATAATTGAACCACTTAAGTATAATGTTCATACTGATGCAAATAATATTAAACTACCAGGTAAAATGTGGGGTTTGCATACTGATTACTAAAAAAAAAACAGTTTTTACTCATATCAGTGGCTTTCACAATGATAAATGTATTATGTTTATTACCCCCAACGTAGCTAAGGTAAGAGTTTTACAATTAAAAGAGTAAATTCGTCACATTTTAATTTAATATTTATTGATGGTCATAAACGCATATTATAGGTTATTTATAATAGAGAAAGAAACTAAAATTGAAGAATATATTGAGAAACGTGATGATATTGAACATTTATTGAGTAAAATTAATTTGTTAAATATTTTTTCTGGTATTAATTTGACTAATACAAATCAATGGTCTTCAAAATGTGTGTTATAAGTGGAAAGTAAATGTGTTAGATGTAATTACTGCAAAAATCTTTGTAAAAACATAAATAGAAAAAAAAACATTTCTTTTTCATTAGCATTTATTTGGCTGTTTACGTCAAGCATGTGGTTCAAATCAGAATCCAGATCCAAAACAAATCATCCAAATTTATCAGTTATTATCAAGCTATTCACTAATAAAACCACCAAGAGGAAGCAATGTGAGTGGTGGAGAAATGTTGAAATCTCTTGTCAATATTCAAAATTCATCAAAAGAATATAACAGCATAAATTAAATTTAGAAAAAAAATTGAATGAAAAATTAGACAATGGTGATTTTGAAATATTAAATTATAATTGATACTGTGAAGATCAAATTACATGATAATAGATAGACAAAATCAAACCTGCTCTAACCTACTTTGTTGGCTATGTTGCTCGGAATTCCCAAAAACTTGCTATGATTGTTTTAATTCTCTTATTTCAAATTCAGATGATCATACTAATCTTGAAGTAGAAGTTCAAGAGTTATAAATATGAGAAATAGAGGAAACTTACTCAGTCCATCAGAATGTCTAATGAATAAACTGCTTGGTGACTGCTATTATAAATGTCATTAATAACAAAAGTATTAGTAGACATATTTTGGAACACGGTTAGCGTTTTTAGTGTACCAACTTATTTAATTCATGTTCTATATTTCAATTGTATGTATGTTCAATATGGATGAAGTAAACATTACCGGATTCCCTTCCAAAGTTGGCTGTCTCGAACATCAGAATGAATTAACCAAGTATATTATTAATTTCTATTTGAACACCAGAATGATATTTACATGTAAAAGGCATAATGATCAAATATCAAACAAGAAAAATACTATGAAAAGATTAAAAAAAAATATCAAAATCAATATAAATACAAACTACTATACTCTGTCACAGGAGAGAGTGATACTGGGCGGCGACCAAAACGCGTTCATTTTCGCGCATCCCCACCATTTTACCGGCAAGATCACCACCCGTTGGAGCGCGCCGGTTTCGGCGGCAGATGTGTACCATAGACGGGCGGCCACATGGTGGGGGAAATTTGGCCTCGCGACGTCGGAGCGAATTCATTTGGATGCGCGTGGCGGTACCGGTACCACTCTCTCGCGGTCTCTCCTGGGACGGAGTGGCTACTGGTAAATGTTTTCCGGTCTGGATATTAAAAAAAAAAAAAAAATTAAAATATAGGAATTATAAGTACTATATACACATATTATACATATTAAGTTACACTATTTAAAATTTAAAATATTAATTGTCCATAATGCTTGTAATTACTAAATTTACTTATTAATACCTAATTAGAATAAAATGCCAAATTGCATAATGTGCCATACAAACTTTAATGTGTTTGAGCCTCCATCGGGTAGTCAGCTTTCCTGGTAGCAGTTACAAGTGGTGTACTTTTTTCGGCCCACTATCATAATGTAAAAGATAGGGGAGTGTTAACACCATAGACCTTATACTAGGTCTATGGTTTACACAATTCCACCTTTATATATCCACATCCATCTATGGTACAATCATTGTTGAATTATTTGTCCTTGTCCACACTCGCATGCGTACAATCATTGCACCACGGTGTAGGTAAAGCACATACCTACATTACCTACATCGTGCATTGCACCAATCCTGTGTTTAGACGCTCCTCGGCGGTTAACCTGTTCATTGTTTCAGTTAATTTGCCCATACTCTGTGCCTGTGACCAACTTGTCGTGGTATTTTAGGTTAATTTTCGTCCGTGTCATATTGTTTCTGTAGATTCTTACGAAGCGGTTGAAACATTCGATCGATAAGTACAAAGACCTCCAGGTGGATTACGACGAGCTGAAAATGATTTCGGAGAAAGTGAGAAATGTTCTGAGTTTGATGTACCAAATAATATAATCAGCTATTTATGACTTAAACGTATAATTATGAAACAACTTTTAGGTGCAAGCCGATTTAGACAATGCGAAGGAAGAGTTTTTGGAAAAAATAATGCATATGCAGATGGAGCAAGGGAAAAAGTTGTTAGCGCTTGAACGCCAGCTGAAACGAACGAAAGAAAATATCGAGGAAAAAGATGCACAGATAGCCCGTCTGACCGGAGCCACGTCGGCTGACACTTCGATCGCGATGGCGATGAATGCAAAGACCGAGGTAAACCCTATATTGGTTATTACATTATAAAAAATACCGCTGGACGGGGTTGAATGAGAGATCGACCTAACTACCTAAATACTCCATAGTTGCAGGACGAAGTGTACCTATGGATGAAGTGTAAACTTTCATGTCAGATAATTATAATAATATATTATAACAGTTAGATTTTATTTTAACAACAAGAGAAGTAACAAACATGAATTAAACATTTTAAAAACATCTATTGTAAATTGGTTTAGTAAGGTGCTTTTTGAATTAGTGTTTACTTTTAAAAAAAAAACGAGTGCTTGTAATTGTTATTGTTTTTTCAGTGTTTCACATAATTTATGATGACTGTGAATATTGTGATATTTAAAATGTTAAATGTACACTTTTAATTGGTAGATAATAATTAATATGACAATATGATTGAGCATATGTTAAGGAATCTTTAACGAAATATAAAAAAGGTTGAATAAATTATATCAGGTAGAACACTGAGGTACCATTAAAAGAGATTCACGAGACAAGTGCAGATGATTACATTTTTCCATTTATCAATCCTTCAATGAACCTAAACCGCCTAAACCTGCATTGTGTCTTCGTTATAATATTGACATAGGTACCTAATATGAAACTAGTAAATTATCAGTTATTTTTATTTTATTTATCTCCAGCTTTCTTCCCGGTGCAGATGTTTTTACACACTTCAAATAGTAGAAACTTTAAGCCCTGCATAGTTCAGTTATTACCTATATATAATGTATATTTTCTGTAGTTTGAAAAAAATGCTATTTATATAAAGTTCCATGCTCCTTGATCTGCACACGTTATTATGACGTGTTGAAAATTTTATTTTATATTTTGTCAATTTTAATTTACAAACTATTACATTGTTAATTTATTGCTTCTAAATCGCCCACATTCAGAAAATCGTCAGTATACCCATGTTCTTAATCACCTATTATCTTTTACTTTTCAGGTTTTGCTGGATAAGAAAAATCGACTGATCGAAAAGATATGGAACGACCTGGCTACTATGAAGGAGAAATACAATGAGCTGTGTAAAAATTTCAAAATCACACTCCGACATGCCGGGATACGAGACTACGACGACAGCGTTTTAGAATTGGTACCCGCCGACGACAAACATGAATATTTCGCAAACCTCTGACGACCACAGACTAACAACAGCGATATTATAATAATATTATACATTTATACATAATACATTTAATTATGATTTGCTATTAATAGTTTCAAAATGATGTAATAACGGCATGTGGTCTTTAGTTTTTATGATTTTTTTACATATTAATATATTACCTATATAATATTATAAAATTAAGTAGGTAAATATATCCGTCAACGGTTAATCTTACCAGTTACCGTCCTTACATCATCAGTTAGGCAAACCCATAGTCAGAGTGTCTGACTGTCAGAAGTCAATAGGGAACGAGTTACCGTAATTTGCAATGACAGGCAGTAGTTTCTTGACTAAAGTAAGTGCACACCTTTTTGTATGAATTCCAAATTACAATTAACTTGAAATATAAATAAAATGAATAATCATATAATAATATAAAGCTCTTAGCTATTTTTGAAACAACTAACATAAAATATAAAATTCACACTCTGAGGTAGGTAGTGAGATGAATGCCAACTTTGGTGATTTAAATTATTTACTTCAAAATTCAACTGTCTCTTTCTACAGATTCTAATCAAAAAGTATTCATTATTCAGTAGGTATACTAAAGTTTGTTAAAAGTTATTTGTAACTAGGTACCTAGTACCTACCATGATCAGTGCCACATTTAGACATTTTGTGCCCTGGTGCAAAAAACAAATGGCGCCCCCTAAGCCCCGGTGAAAACAAAATTGCTCCCCTCTAAAGGGCCTACCCACGGAAAATAACGGAGATAGATTCTCATAACCTTTTAGATTTTGAGCACAGAAAAGAATATTTGTTTTACAATGTGTGCTTTTTTTAAAAATATTGTTTAGTAATTGCTTGATCCTCTCTCCGCCAAGATACATTTGACTTTGTCACTTAAACCTTGCTTATAATTCATCATATAAGTTGTTTTTTTTAACATATTTGAGTAGGTTGTAGGTACTTCATAAATAAATAAAATAAAATTATATAAAACTATGCAAATTAATATTAATTAAATAAAAATTCAAACAGCACAATACTATATATATAATACTATTATACTAAATTATATTATATAATACTGTTACCAAAATAATTAAAATTATAAAATTTTAATAATTCATAAGTGAACAAATTTCTGACCACAACATTTTGGGGCCCCTAAAATACTGACGCCCGGGGGCAGTTGTACCCAGCCCCCCCCTAAATGCGGCCCTGACCATGGTCCATGACGTTTGATTGGTTGAATATAAAAGTACTTACTTTCCAAACTCGATTAAGGACATTCTCAATAATACACTGTTCTCTTCAGACAACCTACCTTTGATTAGTTAATAGTATAATATGTAAGTTGGTAAGAAACTTTGTATGTACCTACTACCTATAGTACCTACTAACATAATATTATTATGTTTAGTAATTTTTCTGTATGTTTCATCAAAACGACCTTAGCGACTGACAAAAATTAAAGTACTCCTAGTGGTTTGATTTAAAAAATGTAAAAATGTTTTAATTGGTCAACAAGTCTACTTTGCATCGGTTGGAGCATATTTTTGAATATATTCAATACTAAAAATGTATAAAATGTAAAATATTTATTCTCGTCAAGAATTTTGCTAAAATTGAAAAAGTGCTCCTACGATGCAAAGTGAACTTGTTTGCAAACACAAACATCTTTAATTTTTTTAAATCGAACCACTAGAAGTACCTTAATTTTTGTCAGTGTGACGGGTATTCCACGTCCATAAATTGGTTTTGAATATTTTGATCTAGACATTAAATGACTTGTGCATGTGCGTGCGTGCGACCATAAACCAGATAAGAAATAACAATGTATTGTAAATTTATGTGGGTCGCAGGTGATTTTAGGGTAGTATACACACGCTAAAGATCATTTACTGCACACACAGACGATCAGTAATAAGTGGTACGAAATAATTGCCTAAACACAACTCCTTAAAAATGACACATTTGCAGGGGCCTTAACATACGGATGATTCCAATGCTACTTACCTATCATGATTATAATATTATATTTGTCACTAATAAATAGTATGAGAGTTGTCTCGCCACTCGCCAGAGCACCAGTTGTCGATATGAATATTGTGCCTATACTCTGCCTATAACTTATATGAGTATAATAATTAAGGGGGCTGAAGCGTGAATTATTTTAGGTCTAAAACATAGTTCACGACTTCAATTACTACTCCCAATATAAAGTTTTGATATTAATTTTGAAAGCAGATTTGAATTCGTCACTAAATTATCTGTGCTTTGACAATTTCATTTTTCTGAATTTTATTTTTTTTTCACTTAGAAATTTACTAACAAAAAAAGTAAAAATAGTTCATATGCATAATTCAAATTTAAATACATTCATATAGAATATGAAAAATGTACGGCAGTCAAAGCATAGTAAATTTAGAGGAGAATTTAAAACTGTTTTCGAAATTTAAACCGGAACATCCTACTGAGGGTAATGATTAAAGTCACTGGCAGTATTTTTTGAAAAAAAATGTTTCTAATTTTATAAAGTAATAAGTGGTGACATGTGCAAGCGAGTAGGTAAAACGACAATAGTACAATTATGATGACCCTATACAACGTGATTGGTACTGCGAATTACACACACTAATGTTCATTTACTTTCAACACATTCACAAGACCCATATGAACTAAAATATAAAATGCCTAGTTTTTACTCCTTAGAATGGGTTACGCTCCAGCCCCCTTAATAACATTATAGGACTAGTAAGATTGTAAAGGGATTTTATGTAGGCAATTTTATAGTCGGCTTTTGAAAAAAATTAATTTTTAATAATAATAAATATTATATATTGCAAAAACATAGGTGACACATTATAATATATACAATTAACATAAATTAAATTGCTGCACCCCCTAATAACAGACAAGCTTGTGCTGGGGGAGTGGTTCTTATCAATTACAATTGACATTTAATTAAATAAAGTAATTTGGTAGTACATATTATATTTAATTATTATAGATTTAAACTTTTTCTTTCAACCAAAAATGGTGGTCTCAGAGTTTGTAGGAAATAAAATGTTGTCATTACATATTTATTTTACATTGATTTGAATATTTTAAGTATATAATATTTCAATAGATTATTGTTAATTTTAAATGGAATTATGATTTGTTTATATAAATGTGTTATTAATGAAATCACCTTATTCCACACCGATGTTTGGAGTAAGTCGTCAAGTTTATGTTTGTGAAAAAGCCATCTTACTGTCAACAATGCTATAGAACATGTTTTTTCAGTAGAATTTTTATCTCTATCGTACTAAATGCCTTGTTAGAAATCTGTCAATTAATGTAAATTCCTGGTTGTTTGCAAATGTCTGAAAATAACATAATATAATATTTTTATATCAATAGGTATACCTATATTGTAACTGATATATTTTTTTAATATATCTTAATTTTTATACTTGAAAGTGAACATTAAATAACTAAACAAAACATAATGGATTATGTAGAGTGCCTGTCATTGCAGTGTTTATTAAAAAGTAAAAATGGGTTTTTTTTAATGTAACTATAACATTTTAAAATATTTCTTTAATAATTATTTTAATATCTTAAAAACAATATTAAACTTAATTGTCTAATATAAGTACATTAAAATATATTTACAGTAATTTACAATTAAAACATACTTACACCACAAAATATATATAAATCATAATCATATATCTAAATATATATTATAAAACATAATATTATATATTATAAACACAACATAATTTGTTAAAAAACCATAAAAATGGTTACATATAGTTTTTTGATAGCCTTTCTCTTGCGAATAATTTACAGTAATAAGCTATTCTATTTAAAAAATATCAATGTCTAAACATTTATAAATTGTTTGTATAATTATTTACTTATACCTAACGAACAGGTTGCTGTATGCAATAACAATAAAACAAAAGTGAAAACGTTAAAAAAAATTAAAACATTTGTAAAATAAAAAAAATAGTAGAGATTGTAATAATATTGTTTGTTTAAATACAACATTACTAGTTATACGATTCCAGACCATAGGTCATCAAGCACAGACTTCTTTTTAGGTAGTTGGTGTTCACCGGGTTGGTTTATTGAAGGTTGCAACTGAGGCGATGGAGAAACTGTCAATGGCTGTTGCAACCACGGGGGTGAACTGTTAGGTGAATCTATTTGAGTGTCGGCATAGTACCTGGGATCGACTGATACATCCATATCTGCAGATACTGGCAAAATAGGAGAAACTCTCAGGGAGACTGGTGTTGTAGGAGACACTGGTATTGAAGTGGACAGAGGGGTCTCCTCAGGATCTACTACTACATGACCAGAAATATTGTCACAGTTTAATTTGTTAATTTCCTCCAACTCAGGCCACTGAACACTGCTATTGATATGTCGTTGAGCGACGTTCTCGTCTTCGGACGAGGAGGAACAGAATTTTTTCATGTTACTATGAGTTGTAGAACGTCTGATTTTTTTGATTGGCCCGGATCGACCACGACAGGTGCCACGTCCACGTCGTTGTCGAACTATCACTTTTTTCTGTTCAACAGCAATAGCATCTGGCCGCGGAACGTCCCGTTCCAGCTTCAAATCAGCCAACTCCTGTTGTATGTCGAATATCCTCCGCTTCTTTGCGTTCAAAACTTCTACAAATCGTGCCATCACCCGATGGTTCACTAGCTGCTGGCCGTCGGCCATCAATCGTAATTCCTCTAGCAGCCGGCGGTTGTCTTCCAACAGGCATCTCTCGCGGTCCGCGGCCGCCAGGTCTGACAGTTTTTGTTGCTTCCTTTCAGCGGACAACAAGCTTATCAGTGGAGTGATGAACGATGAGCACGTCAGTGACACCGTCGATTTTACCTTCGGCGTCACCTCTGTCATCTGAACCATGCCAAGCGTCGCCAAGCCGAAGGGACGGAGTTTCATCTTCCACGCCAATGTCAGCAGTCGGTCGTTGTCGTCGTCTTCCCGTCGCAAATGGTATT
>WHPZ01590464.1:0-30057 GCA_016617965.1 Macrosiphum rosae
ATCGTAGTAAACATTTTGTTTAGTTTTATCGTTCAAATAGTCGTGAGAAGTAGAAATTTTATTCAGATACTTTTAAAATCCACTATATATACTAGACAGCAGTATGTTTAAAATACGTAAAATTAAAATATTGTAATATTTTATTACATGGCTTATGTATATTAAAATTATTGATACATACGAAATAAACATTATTACATTATATTGTGTCATTCGGATCTAATAGTATCAACAAGATATTTGTTTTTAAATTGTTAAAAAAGATATTACACACCGTTCAGTTAAATGTCAACTTAATTATCGTTAACTTATAATTAATAATTATAATAATCACTTTCGTAACTTACAGTAATATATAAGGTACAAAGTCCAAACATTAAACCATTCAGTTATATATATTTTGTAAATGGCCAAAAAATATAAAACGTCGTTAAATTAAATAGATAACAATACTAAATTATACGTATCATCGTGATCAAACCATGAAAAACAAATAATTATAATAATAATACGGTATAGTTGTTTGAAAATATTTGCATAACTTACTATATCATATTATTAGAAACAATGCTAAACGATTCATTAAAATATTTAAACTAAATGAGCAACCACCTACAATGTTGTTAACCGAATGTTCGAAAATTTTGCAAAACGAATGGACCTTAAAACTCGCTTAAACTGCAGCGGTCATGAAGCATAGTTATAATAATATATATATATTAAGTATATATGTATAATATATGTATATATGTATATTCACGTTATTTTCTTTTATATAAACTTAGTACTAGACTGTATCTATGTATGTGAAATTTATTATATTAACATAAAAAACTGAACTAAATGAGTGTGAAAAAAAGTTCAAAAAAAAAAAAAAACACACAAAAAAATGTGACATAGCAAAGTGTAATACGGCGTGCCATTGTGCATGGTGCTGCATTTTATGGCAAACAGTGCGTAGCTGTAACCGAACGTCGTCGTTGCTTTTTTACTATTATTATTATTGTCGCAACATCGCTCGCATATTATGTAACAAATAAATAAAAATATGCATCGGCGGGACCGCCGTGGATTTACCGAATGCCTATATATCGGGACGGTCCATAAAAAAGTGAAGAGGAAAAAATAAGGGCCAAAAAAAAAAATAATATTGGGCGTAAGAAAGATAGTGGGATAGTGAGGTGAGTGTGTGGAGATGGAGAGACTACGGACTTCGCGAGGAAACGTCAGATGATTGCGTAGGTAGTAAAAAAAAAAAAGAAAAACTCGATTTTATTATTCGCATGTCGAAACTATACGGTATTTGGGCGGTTTCCGTCGCACACGAAACATTATTATTCAATAGACTTATATATTCGTATATATATTATATATATATATATATAGACGTAGGTAGGTACTGCATATGTTTAATGTTTATCTATGTATAGGGTGATTCACCCAAAGCATGCTCACCAACATTTTTTCATATAATAATCCGTGGGTTTATTTTAATTCGGATTTTTGGAATATTTAAATATACCTATCTATTTAAAGACACTAAGTTCTCAAATTCTTGATATTTGTCGTACAACTTAAAATTAGTATAGTCCTGGTGACACAAACCTATGTCTTTCAAATATGAGAACTTCCGATTTTCGGCTGTAAAATATTTGTAGGATAATGTTTTTGAATATTTTTATGTACCCAATTCAAAGTAGTTTCTCACTTATCAAAATATATATTCTAATAATACATGCATATTACAACTTAACCTATACTTAATACACACATTTACTTAATTTAACGACTACTCATTCGAATTTTGATTTTAATGAACGATTAACAATCATATAATTTACTGTAGAAGTGGGGAGGAGGTGTTCTCCTTTGAAAAAAACTGAAGTTATGATCTTAAAGAGACACATCTTCAGTGGTAGCTTAAAATTTCTTAAGAAACGAGATATTATGTATGACATGATAAATAAATTGTGTATAATATCATAATACAATATTAGTTATCACTGATCAGTAATAATAAATTAAAGACGTTATAGGATTGTTCTCATTCAGCACAGTAGGTAATGTAGCTATATTGCCTATACATCATGCCGTGATACAATTATTAGTCTTGTTTGGAAAAAGAAAAATATTGCCAATGAAAATTTCAGCTTTAAACTAAAAAAACCAGACGGAGTTTTGCATGTTAATCGATACTTTTAACATTAATATTGAAACTATACAATATATTTAATGTACTTGATTGGATTTCTGATTTAAAATTTAAAAAAAAAAATTATAAAAAGTCAGACGTCAATAGTGGCAGATAATTCAATCTGGTTATTTTTAATTCTAACTATTTGATTAATTTGCATTGATTTTTTGTGAGCGTGGACTGGAAAGTTGTAACAAAATGAAATGTTTGGGAAATAATTAGGTCGTCCTATTATTGTAAGTACCTATCTTGGTTTTTTTAAATTTTGTCCACGTTTATATTTTGCTTTTTGCGCTAAGAAAAAGACAATACGTATATCAGTGTCTTACTATTATGAAATTAATTCAATCCTAGAAATCTATGTGAATCTATCAAAATCACATGCGTAATGAATAATTGTGTTGATACGTTTTGCTCGTTTTAAATGCTTAGCTAAGTGATCATCACTCTTCAAAGTTCAAAGTCACATACTTTTGAACATTTTCAATTTTATTTGCTAAGCCTTGTTAACGTGTTACGAGATTTCACATAAGATATTCTAACAATATTAACAATATAAAGATATATATAATAATATTAAAAACATCAAAAAAAAAAACTATTTAATAATCAGTAGCGTTTTTGATAAAACATCAAGGGAGAGGGCTATTTTTAATTTTTGGGCCTCCTCCCGCCATAATTAAGGCAATTAAACCATTTAGAGTAATTTTAATTAAAAAGGAGACATGCAAAAAAACCAAAGGGGGGGGGGTTAAATAATAATATAATAATATAAAATACAAATAATGTAATTATATTTTATATTTTAATATATTTCATGTTTTTGTCAACAATAATTAGGTCATCGTACTATATAATATTATTTTTATCTCCTTATGCATAGATAATTTCTGTGTCACATATGACACAATGTAATGCCTTATATATGACACTTAAATTTACTATGTATATGGACATGAGAAAAGGAAATTATCGATACAAAAATATCATTAAATATCCTTAGAAAGAAATGCTGAATCACCGTCCCCGCTTAGAACCATTTTTTAAATACATATAGTGATTTATCATTGAGTTCAAATTTAACACATTCATTATATTACTAATGTGCAATGACGATTTATACTATTGTCCAATTAACTACTGTGTTACTTGTTTTTTTTTTTGTTCAAATTGTATGTAGTATCTATATACTATTGTTATTTAATGCAAATTATAACATAATTTATAAATTCATCAAATTATTATTATTATTATTTATATAGGTAGGGCTTGCGATTATTTAAGTTTTCCAATTTCCACTGAGTAAACTATGTGCTCCAGAAGATTTCACATGTGACATGAATAGAAGTAATTTAATATATAATATAAACATAAATTATAAAAAAACCATTTACAAGCACTGCTCGTTCATCGAAATGTAAACTGTTAATAAATTCCATGACAATTACAGGAAAAAAAGAAAAAAGATGCCATTTTAAGATGAAAAACACCCTGTAGGTATAGACACGATGGCTTAAATTTGGCTGCACATTATTTAGGTGGACCAATTAATCTATCGATTAGAAGCCTTTTTCCAAAGGTCGGTGGAGCGGCATGACACGAGCCATTATAATTCCCAGCGTTTCAAGACATTTTTGAGCGATTGAACTGTTTTTTTTTCTTTTATTCCGAACGAGACAAATATTGATTTCATTGATTTAAACAAAGAATATACATTTTGTATAAAAGTTCGTTAGCAATGGAATACGACGGTTTATAATCTCTGCATTGCTATATTTAACTAATACCTTTGCGTGTAGAAGTATACATTTCTTCTTCTTCAAAGGTTCACTTTTAGGAACATAAAGGAAGGTATATATATATTATATATGCTTGTTAAATATCATTAATGAATATAATATAATATAAAACGTGCACAGAGTAACATTTATATGTAGGTACAGTCGCAAAACGGTACCTTTGCGACTTCGTTTCTTTTATCATCTGCATCTCTCAAGGGGTATTATATATTATAGCGATTAAGGAGATGTATGATATTAAGTTAAGTGACCCTAACCTCCCACTCCTGTCGTGGTATGAAAACGATACCTATAGCCTATAGATTCGATTCTTCACATGCCTGTATATTGAACATGTATGGCGCCGAAGTCCTAAAAATTTAGTCGGGCAAAAAATATTTGAAACGTCCCCAATATTTAAATATTAGCCCCAATGGCGTACATGAAAGGGTGGAGGACCGAGAAGGTATTAGTTTTTACCTAAAAATTATTGATGTTCAGTTTTAAAAGAAAATTTAAATCACACTTTTTTGTAATCCCCACCAACTAGACGGATTAGAGACGATTTTGTTTGTTTCTGAAAACGGCCCCATGCTACATTTTCAAAAGATTTCGAGCCAAGGCCCGACCTCAATATAGGGTTCGGCGCCACATACAGTATGATTGTATATACAACGCGTAAATATAATATAATATGTAGTTCATACAACACTGTGAGATACAAAAATTGTAATAATAATATAAATGTTCTCCTAAACTACGACACAAGATGAACACGAATGAAGATCGGCTGGAAATAATCTCATATTCTCATCTTAATATAGTGACAATTGACACAGGAAATAAAATACCTATAGATATTCAAAACAGACATTGAAATATGAAAAACTAGCCGAGCCAGTGCACTTCGTTGCCCTATAAATGTACCAACTCTTTATGATTCAAACTTTGTTCAATTCGTTATTTAATATTCGGTGTATGGTGTTCAAAACTTATCTTAACTTTGCCGCTGCCAGGAATAAAAATTCTGATTCGCAGTAGTATATTATCTGGTGGTCAATCTACCTGGGGTAGATCGCGGACCCCATGCTGTTTGTACGTATATGTATGATTTAACTATAAAGTATCAAAGATATACTAAGTTTGTCATATTATACCTATATAGGTATATTAATATAATCAATTGATACAAGATCCTAACTGTACTAATATCAGATGAATAAAAAAAAACAAATTTAACCCTTTTTAAATTAGCATATATTCTACCCAAAAGTTTAATCTACACACAAACATTCATTTTTATATATATAAAAAGAAGAATGGTCTGAGAGAATGGTCAAACGACCAATGATGGCCGCGTCTCCTTCAGGAGCGATGGCGTTACGCAAGTGGATGTACTCGTCTGATCGTAACTTCGACTGATTGTAACAAATGAGATTGAGACGTTCCATTAATATTAAAATTTAAAAAAAAAAAATAATAAATAAATATTATTCTCAACTTCTATAACCCATAGCCACCATTAATAAGCAAAAATTTCCATCGTAAATCTCAAAATTCCTGTTTTAGAACCTACCGGGGTGATCAATTCAATTTTTAAATTAGCCTATGACACTCATAAAGAACGTGGCTTTCTTTGTGTGAAAGAATTTTCGAAATCGGTTCAGTATAGTTCCAGAGATTACTTTCGACAACGGTAACTAACGACTCCTCTTTATATAATAGTATTCTAAATACCATTTTATTCGAATTCAAATAAAATGTATACATCATACATCAATACATTGAATATTCATGGTTAGGTTAAGTTAGGATAGATTAGGTTAAGTTACTATATTATTATAATCATAGCCATTATTTGAAAAAGGTAACTGTCTTCTCAGATATTTAACTGAGGGATCAATTGCGAACTTTCACTAAATATTTAATACTTTAAATCAGGGCTTACATTTGAAAAAAAAAATCCGTTGTATGTTATTACTTATTTATTATTAAACGTTACACAATTGTTGAGTTTATTGTTATTTAGAATTAAAACGTTCTTCAACTTTTGCGTTTATCGTTATTTAAAATAGTGTTAATACATATTAAATTTAAAAATAATAACTTATACGGGTAGCCAATGACCAGATATGGAATATAATAATATAATCAATTCTTAGATTGTTTGAATGAAATAAATGTTTCTACGAAACAAAAAGACCTTTTAAATAAATAGATTTTAAAATATTTCGTTTTGCGTTATTTTTCGTCTAGTAATATTCTATAAATTATGTTTTGTTTAATGATACATAATATATTTTGTTTTGCAGTATTTAATTATTTTTGACTATCGCTTTCCGTTATTATAACGTTTACAAATTTCAACTGTTTTCTGTCAAATATCACGGTATAATCATAACGTTATTATAATGTTTGCAAGCTTTGCTTTAAATGCATATAAAAAAATTAGTGCCAATGTATCTTTAATATTTTTAGCTGTTTTTATAACTACGTATGAAGAACTTTTTATTAATTTTCGAACTTGTCTACCCCCAAATTGTATTGTTTTATGATAATAATAAAAAAAATAAATTAAAAAATTAAAAATGTCTATAAGTATGGTCGTATGGAGACAAAATATTTTTAAAATGTTATCATGTATTTAAAATGATAAAATAATCATTCTCAAACGCTAATAAAAAATTATTTTTACTTTCCAATACACTTTTTTTATATAAGGAAAAAAATTATAATTATTTTTCTATTAAATTTAAAAATACAATATATTATTAGGAACATTTTATTTTAATTTCTAACTCAAAATATTTGCAAATTGTTGTCACTTTGACGAATTTTGTCAAAATGCTGACTTTAGACACAAATAAAAATAGGTGCTCTGCTGTACAGTAGGTTACAAGGGGGTCACTGTATAATGGATGATAGGTATTAAATGTGAATTCAATGATATACCATTGTAGAAGCAAAACGATTCTGAGCAGAGACGGTATGTCAGTATAGGTTTAAGACATATTATATACTTATCTATGGTATTAAAAATAATTGACCTATAATGAATTCCAAATTAATTATATCACAATATCCATTAGGGACTTATAACGCGATATACATCAACAACAAACCCTGATACTATCATATATATATAATCGTGTACTTTAGAATTTTCAAGTACCCACGAATAATATTATATAATAACAATAAAATAATTAAAATAGTTATTCTAGGTTTTTTTTTTTATGTAATTTCGTCCAAATTTGAACTCAAAATGACTATAAAAAAAATTGGGCTTACCTATGTATTTTTAATATTTTTCAACTAATATTGTAACAATATATCATGAGCCTTGTATTAAATTTTTACACTTTTTGGCCCAACAGATAAAACTATATTGATATTTATAGAAAAAAAAACTAAAAAAATTGAAGACTGAAAATGTCCGTAAACAGCTCAAAAAGATTCAAAATATTTTAAAAATTGTATGGTGTATAGGAAATGATAATATAAACATTCAGTGAAATTTTCATGAATCTACAGTTATTCGTTTTTGAATTACAACAAAATAATAAAATCGCTACATGAGAAATAGAGTGAATATCCATTGTTGTAAAAATTTGAATTTCAAACGCTCATAAAAATGTAATTTGACTTTCTTATAGACATTTTTTTTTTTTTTGATAAAAGTAGATAATCTTATAAGGAATCTTGTATTACATGAAAATCTTAGATTCAAAAAGAAAAAAATTTACGAATTCTTAACTCAAAATAATTTGCAAATTTTCGGGATTTTTCCATATTTTGTCAATTTTTGAACTTTAAATGCTTAAACTACTGTGACTAAGGATTTTTAATATTTTTCATCTGCCTTTGAAACAATAAAATAGCAGCCTTCTCTTAAATTTTCAAACTTTTTTAACCAATAAATAAAATTTTATTGATACTTTTAGAAAAAAAATGGAAAATGAAAATGTCCCTAAACAGTTCAAAATAAATCTCAATATTTTGAAAATGTTATCGTGTATAGAAAATGTAAATATCTACATCATGAAATGGATGGTCATTTGTTTTATTCATTTGTGTAAAAATTCCCGTTTTTCCTTCATTTTTCTTTTGTTTATCTTGGCGCTATTGAAAATTACTGAAAATTTTAAATTTGACCTCCTCAATGCTTCAACGATATTCCCTCTGCAATCGAACAAGATACTGAAGTTGAAATTCGAAGCATTTTTTCAACTACTTCGTGTACACGTACATAAAAATAAACTATAGGTAGAGGTTTTAATTAAATTTTTTTTTTTTCCATGTTCAACAACTTATAAGGAGCTTGAATTACATTTTTTAGTACTTTAACCAAGGGAAACATTTTTTACCGGCAATAATTTCAAAATTAAACTTATAAAAAAAGAAATTTTCATATGCCTAGTATACAAATATCTCAAAATATTTTAAACATTGAACGAAGTATAGAAAATTATTGTATAAACATTTGGTGAAAACTGAAAGTATCTACGATTATTGTCGAAAAGATTTTGTCAAAAACTGGGTTTCAGTAAAAATCATCGTTTTTCTCGAAAAAATAAATACCACTTTATTCAAAATCGTATTAAATTTACACTTCATACGTCCTACTTATATAGTTAATTTATCATATTATATCAACGGTAGCAAACGAACGGATGAGCTAGTGTAGAAAAATAATAATAGGTATAAATACTCGCGGCGTGTTCGAACCGATTAAGCTCCAATCGAAATGACTAGAGTTTATTTAATTCATGTACGCAGTAAAATACGTGTCGCATTACCGACTCGCACAGAGTCAGATGTACACGGTATATGGTATATACCTATGTATATTATATATGGCCTGCGGCTGGCTGGCTGGTTAATCCCACTGCAACGACGGTATTATAAACAAATAATATATAATGCATACGTGTAGCGTTTATATGATATAGAAGTGCCTAATCCGAGGATCGCCGACGTTTTTGTTGGGTTTTTTTTGTTTTCATTCAACCGTGACACTAATTTGCCGCACACTACCCCTGACCTACACCAAGGTCCAGCCGGAAAAGCGCTGAACGTAACGTTTCACGACGACACACCTGACGGATTTCGAACCACCGACATCACCCACCGCCTAAGACTTATTCTTTTAATATAACGCGCCATGAGTGGGAGTGGTACATATTATTATTATTTTAATATAACACACCATGAGTGGATGTTGTATTATTATTATTATTACGTCACATTTTTGGACGTTCACCCGTAGGGGAACTGCAATCCGAAAATTGTTACCCCTCCAAGGGGTGAGCGGGATTCGGTTGTTATATCGGGTGAGATGAGTGGGTGTATGGGTAGTGCGACAGAATTTCAAGAGTTCGGCGTATGGTCGTTGTTTTTGGAAAATATAATGAAATCGCTGGCTACCGTAAATATTAATTCCTTTTGAGTATTTCTATCAGACATTTATAACTTTCCACCTTTATGTCATCACGCTTATTGTTATTACTTTCTCTTAGCATATATTATCACTCAACGTAATTTTTAAAATTTAATCTTTCACGATGTTAAAAATCTAAATTTATACCTCTACCGTATTTATGATTCTCGACATTCCACAGTATGTCAGTATACTGACATATTATACAAAAAAAAAAAAAATGAAATAATAATAATATATTATTATCAATGATGTAATATAATAGTTATACCGTAACACATGCAATATTTTTGGAAAAATGTAGTTTAATTAAACACATTTTGAAAACAGTACCTACCTTGTAAAGTTATAAATAAACTATCATTAGAAATAGATGCTGCTGATCAACTCGTATATTTCACACAGAATCTTTTACACAGTGACCTACTAATAATACATAATTACTACTAATTATACAGTGACCTCACAATACCTACAGGTTCTTCAAATGTAGCCCAACCTCACCTGATCAAAATGGCAGAGCGAGTTTCCTATTTGTTCCACTCAGATTCACTTATTGTAGTACAATATTATTGTATTTTTAATGAACAATTGTATGAATAGTTTATTTAGATATTTTATTTTTAATAAAACACCGTTGATACAATCATTTATTTTTATTTAATTATTTAGTGATGCAATTTTGTTATATTTCTGAACGTACTTACTATATTGGTTAAAGTTTAATCATAAAAAGTTTGTATTTTATTAATTTAAAATTTAAAATTTTTTAACATGCAATTTGATTTTATCTGGGATTGGACTGCAACCCGATTGAGCATAAATGCAATTAAACGATAGGAAACCAAAAAATATCAAAATACGATACGTTCCTTAACCCCTCCCAAGCCAAATCTGGAGCCTATTTTGAAATTCAATATTAATTGACACACACGTGCTTATTATAATGCTTGAATGTTCCACTATTAATAATTGCAATTATTTCAAAAATATTATATTATGTCCATCCGTTCTACGTTACATATAAATTATAATACTCATTTATATTATGATCGTATGTGGTTGTGCTTTTTCGGAAGTACCTAGATAGGCTTTACGAAAAATCTCCCAATTGTCTTAATGATACATTTGAGGTACACCCACTGTTCAATGTGTTCTAAATCGTCTCCGAGTAGTGATTACCTGTAGTTGTATAATAATATGTATGCGCTGAGGATTTTGAAACTAAAACTAATTATCCCGCTTAAAAATACAAAGACGTATTACGTCTTACGAGTTAGAGGCAAATAGACCACAGGATGGGTCGACAGGAGAACCACTTTGTTTAGTTGAAGTTATATACTTACGCTAGGGTTAATGATGTACCTACAGTAGTACAGTGTAGGTTATATACTTATATGTGCACAGTTCGGTCCTCAAATTGCATAATCAGTTTCATGCGCATAATAGTATAATTTTCAAGCGTATATCTAGAGTTCTGAATTAAGAATATTTCATTTGAAATTTAGAATATGAAAAATATTTATTATTTTTTTTAAATTATTGAATATTTATGGATTGTATTAGATAATAAATGATCATTAGTGATTAAACACAGAAAATATCGATAATGGATGACTCAACCAAGGTTTACAAATTACTATATTAGTGGTTATATATTATATTATAGGTATACATGGCATTATATTATCGGTTGATTTATCCCTGTCTTATCAATATTAAATACCTGTTGACTATTATTAATAAACTATTTATAAGTATTCAGAAAAATAATTAAACTTTTAAAAATATTCTCTGGCTGAAAATTTATAGCTATAAACTTTTAAATACAGTACACATTTTTTTTTTCACATAAATAAAATCTTTCAAAACCCCATGTGTACCTATCTAATATAATAACTATACACGTTTAATGCAATATGTGTGTGTTTTTCAGGTCCGGCTTTCTGGGGCCTGATAAACCCCGAGTGGAGCCTTTGCAACAAGGGTCGACGACAGTCGCCAGTGAACTTGGACCCGGAAAAATTGCTCTACGATCCCAACTTGACCGAGCTGCACTTGGACAGGCAACGGGTGAGTTAGCGTTTACTTAAATTGCAGTAATAGTTTAGCAGCAGAACGCGTCGGAATGGTGACCGAAGAAACACTTTTAGACCATAATACAGCTGCAGATGAATTTCAGGAAAGTTTGAAAAAAAAACTTTAGGTATATTCTAAACTTCTAGATATTATTTTTTTGTGTCAACATATGAGTACAAAATAAACTCCAGTGTAGTAACTTTCAACAAAAAATACGATCTATATTATTAAACCGTTTTGACTTTTAAATATAGGAATAATATAATCTTGAATAAGCTAAAGGGAATACAAAGATATTAAGCGTATTGTAAATTAACTTATTGTAAATTGCAATAATGTCAATTAAAACAAGAAAGTGTAAGAAAAATAAAAAAAACTCCTAATAATGTATTACCTGAGTAAACTCGGTCGTTTCGTTAACATATTTTGTACAGAGAAAAAAAGGTGAATATGTACAATTTTATGGTGTTCAAGTTTGGCAATCATTTTTGAGTTTGCCAACATTTAATATTGCATTTTCATAAATTTAGGTTTTGTGTTGTATGCACACAATATTACAGTACAATCCTATAATATTTGGATCTAAATAATTATAACATTAATTGATATACTCCGTTCCACGAGAGCGTGTGACTAAACGGGGATCAAAACGTGTTCATTTTCGCGCATCCCCATCACATTCCTGTCAATGTTGCCGACCGTCGGTATTTGTCGATCGCCGTCGTACCACGTTGTTATAATATACAGAGCGGTTACTGGTGTAATAATTTTTATTATTATTACATGTTTTATGGTAGTTTTAATAATAAAAAAGTAATAATCAAAATAAATTATACTTATTTCCTAAAAATAACTCCCATACTGATATATTATATTATAATGGTTGGTATTTTTGGTGCATTACTTAAGCCGCTGTTGACAGAGAGCGGATGCCACATGGGGGGGGGGGGTAATTTGGCCTCGTGACGTCGGAGCTAATTCATTTCGGTCGCACTCTCTCGTGGAATGGAGTATAGTTATTGAATTATGTTTAGAACTATAAAACACTATTTCAAATTTCTTTAATCTGTAACTTAGTCACTGTACAGTGTTTCTCAACCTTTTTATTGTGGCGACCACCTTTTTAAATTTCAATTTTTTAGCGACCTCATCTACATATATTTTTTTAAATATATAAAATATAGGTTTTTGTTATTAATCAATAGTAAAAGTACTTTAAATTGTACACAACATAAAATACATATAATATTATAATTATTTTTAATTAAAAAAACGTATTGAACGTTAAATTTTAATTCATACACGACCCTAAAAAATAAGTCGGCGACCCCCAGGTTGAGAAACACTACGCCGTAGTGGACATTAAATGGATGTTAGTTTTTTGTTGAAAAGTAAATTTCAGTAAATGTATCACCGACGAGCCCTCGCATTCTTACGTTATTAACCCAAAATAATTTTCCTGTTTTATCACCGACCGTAATATACAATATGCTATTATTATTCATTGTTATGGCTACAATGCTACATTCAAAACATTTGGTCGATCAATGATCATTTTTTTTTTCACTTCATTATACGCTTCAACGTGACCCTGAGTCCACCGAGTATAGGTATACTATAGCATTGTTAACTGATGATTTTGTTTTAAAAAACAGTTAATTTAACTGTGCAGTTCGACAATTATTCTCATATACCTATAATATTATATTCTGCAACCACGGCTGTGTTAGAGATTCATCAATATTACACGTCATAATAAACCATTTCGTGTATACTTTTTAACAAAGCTTTTTATGCTCATTTTTTGCAACTATTACTGCAATTACAGTTTATGACTCATTGTAAAAAAGTCCATTTAGCCTAAGTGACACTTTTGTAACTTTTCTGTATAAGCGGAAAAGTTTTCGAGGGTGCTATATAGATATATATCCATATAAATATAAATAGTTATTAATTTGTTGACATTATAATTATAAAAATACTAAACAAACTTTAAATCTAGAAAAAAAATGTATTTTATTTCATTATGCGAGACAATCAATCATTTAAAACCCTATATCTCATAATTCATTCGATACGGTACATTTCAAAATGATTTAACGTTAAGGACCAACAAAGCATTGCCTAGGTACTCATACCTACTGTAGTTATTTTAAATATTTGGGATTTTGACATTTAAACCAAAAAAATATCGAATAGTTATATTTTTACAACCTAATGATATGCAGACCATTTACTCAGTTTAATCGAAATCGAAAAAAATTGAAACGATCTCCGCCTTGTCGATGTGGACTCATTTTATTATATCCTGTGTCATTGGTAGGTATATGTGTTGTTGCACGTTAAGCGATATAAATATAACTTTTGCACCATCAAGTAGCAATAGTTATATAACTGATAAAATTATTATGCCTCGTATGGTTCTATATATATTAGGTATATTATAGTAGGATATTCATGTTGGCAAAATGTAATCAGCCTTTGACTATTTTTAGTGAATTTTTATTCATACCTACATAATTTTTCAACGTTTGTAATTACTATGCATGTTTTAATAGTTGTCCTGCAATCAAAAACAATTTAAAAACATTTTCATTCATTACTATCAGATTAAATAAGATTGTGTTTATTTACATCAATTGATCCGTGTGACTTACAGTAACAGACATTGATTTTTATTAGTTAGATAGATTACATGGTTCCATATAATATTATCACGTGTGCTAAGACTACTATTTATCATATTATTGTTATTTTGTATCGTTGCAGGTGGACGGTATGATATGCAACACCGGTCACAGCGTTATGTTCTATCTAGAAAACGGAACCAAGAATCACATAAATATCACCGGAGGACCGCTGTCGTACAAATATCAAGTGTACGAGATACATATACACTACGGTCAGCAGGACGAAATGGGTTCCGAACACTCGATCAACGGTTATTCGTTTCCGGCAGAGGTATAGATAATGTATAGAAAATTACCAAATTAATCTAGATACGACTGATGAGTAGGGCTCGGATTTTGTAGTCCAATTTTGAAATAAGTTAGATTTTGTAATAAATCTATAAAATAGCATTTTAAATAACCAAGAAAAGAGTTTTTTGAAATTTAATTGAAAAAAAACCATTTTAAATCACATATTCAATTAAATATTAAAGAAGGAATTACATAAATAATATTTCTGAACACATTTTCACCGAATTCTGTTGCCATTTTTTTTTTAATTTTTAATTTTAATTTTAAAGTATTGGCATCATGACGATTACATTTTATAGACCACTATACTTATATACCTCAATGATTGATATTTAAAGTATTTGAATGTGCTATAAAAATATGCAGAAATAATTCAGATAATTCTCTCTTTTATTAAGTCGTAAATAAAACTTTAATTACGGTTATTTTGTTAAAACTACAATTTCAGCACAATAACAATAGTGTATCCATTTATTACTGTTTTTTCCGCTGGTTGTATGAATTCTGGAAATAGTAATATAGACAAAGTATAATATATATTATAGAAATATGTTAAATTGTCATGAAACCTATGTAAAAAAATTAAGAAAAAACAACCAAATGGGGAAAAAAGCAAAACAAAGTTAACTTCATTCAAATCAGAACAATTCAAAACGTATTTATAATATAAGAATTATATTTTTATCACACTCCATCAAAAAATGCATTTGCTTCAAAATACGAGCTTTATTGATAAGTAAAAGCACTTATATATTATACAATAATATTTTATAGTTTTAAATTTTGACACTCGTAATTATGTTGGTCTTAAACACGATTATCCACCGGTGTTTATAGCGAGAATGATGAATACTATACTAGGAAACAACTTACTACATTAAAACACACGTAATCAAATATACTCATAAAATAACTAATAGAACATGAAAATGAAAAGCTAGCTTAGAAAAATGTTCAATTCCTCTTGGAAAAAAATTTGTTTACAATAATAAAATTGAAAATCTTGTCACAAAAATTATCTCATTGGTATAAATGTAGACATAAAAAATACATTAAAATATTTTACGAGACACACATGACTAAGGTCAGCAGGACGAAATCGGCTTCGAACACCCGATCAACGGTTATTCGTTTCCTGGCAGAGGTATGTACAAATCAACATTAAATTTACGAGCACATTTTCGCGTTTATCTACCATGATAGTAACTCAAATCGTTTTTGACTAGCCATACTCATTCTTTCAAACAATCTATAATATTTACCATTTAACATTCCGTCAGAACTCATCATATGGTCTCTGACCATCGATTTGGGTCTCACACATAATAATATTATTGATTAACGTGCACAAAATTGTTGATTTTTAAACAGTTTTTATACATCATCCTCTGAAGTGGATGAGCAACCAATCTATATTGATCTTACTACTAATGTGTTTCAATTTTGTATTTATAAATTTTACCTTGTGAGTTTATTAATTTTATTTGTGTACACTTTTTTATGAGAGAATTATGATTGGTTCATCAACATATAAGGATAGTTTCCGGTGGAAAATTGGATCTAGTCGGTACATCTCATCGGTAGAGACAAGAGTATAATTTTTGAGTAGTTTTCAAAATAGTCAGGAAAAATATAAAATTAAAGCGTTACACCTGTAAGTGATTTTGACGTTTCATAGTGTTAGTGTCTGAACGTTAAAAATGAATGTTTTGGTTGATTATAAAAAAATAATATATAATATTATCTAACTTAATATTTATTATTTAAAGCTAGAAAAAATATCAATAATTTTACCGAATTGTGTTTTAACGTCATAATAATATGAAAATTAATTAAGTGTACATTTTGTAAAAGGTAAACATTTTTGAGTGATCCACAAATTGACTATCAAAGTATAGTGTAATATATATGTACCTGAAATATTGAATCCTAAATTTTAATTTTTTAAAAGCATCGCTGATGAAACATAGTGGTTCACTTACCCGGGTAGTGGAAAATGAAAACGTGCTGTTCAAAAACAAAATATATTTCATAGGTTAATCTTACTTAACCTAACTTTACCTACCTAGGTACTATTGTTACTCGCAGTATATAAGGTATAACAGAAAAACGTCACAAATTAAATAACTTTTGTTCCAATAATAATAATATTAATATTAATTTAATATTTAAATTTTTTATACATTATAATTTATTTAAATTTACACTAAACCTATAATATTTTATTTTTAGAGAATCCAAATGAATTTCAATGAATTGAAAATTTTTGAATTAGGTTTTCAGAAATATTTTAAGTGTAGAAACATTTGTCTAAGTCAAGTAGACTATTTTGTATGGTTTTTAAAAATATCAAAATAATTTTAAATACTTAAGACTCGATAATTTGAAAAGTTCTAACTTTTTTAAAAATATTTAGATTTTAACAAGTGTCTACCTATAGTTAAAAATTCTCATCATATATTTTTCAAAAGCGTAGACTTTTTGTATTTAAAATATTTTTAAGATTGAATCAACTTTAATTATAAAAATAAAAAAAAAACGAAAAATAAACGACAAGCATAAATGTTTTTATAATCAAAATTTTTCTAAAAAACTTTTATTTTCTTTATATAAAAAGAAAAAAATGTTATACTATACGTGTAACACAAGCGGGTAGGTATAAACGATATACAAATAAAAATGTATTAATTAGAACAAAATCCATTTCATTTGGTCAGGTACTTTTGTTATGTTTTGTATAAACGTGTATATACACTGTACACACGCTAATGGAATAATTAGATTTAAATTTTAAATAAGTTTTAATAATAATAAAATAATATTATAACAGTATGTTTACAATGAGACTTACACACCATCACGCTGGCTGAAAATCTGATGGTACTCATATAAGTGTTATAAAACTCTTTGCTCAAAGCAGCCAATAAATTATAACTACGCTATCGAATAACAAATGTTGTTCACCACTCAACTTATCAGACAATCGACGAACGTTTTTCGTTCAAAACATTTAATTCAAGTAGGTAGGTAACTGTTCTATTGATTTGACTTGAACATAACATGCATTGTATATAGTATGTTCATGTTTGAAACATGTAATGTATTATCATGAGTGCAGACCGTATACAATTGCATGATAGTAGTGCACTAGTGCTGCAAAATGATAACCAACAATGTAATTAAATAATAATATTATGACAGATGCAGCTTATTTAAATTTGGTCTAGATAACATATTATTTAAATGAAATTTCAAATATTTATCTGAATAGTATATAAAATATAACCAAATTAATCTAGATAAAAATCAGATCGATCAAAACTTGAGTTTGTAATATACAGCATATATTTTAGAATTTTGCTATAAATGTAATAATAATATTTAGGGATCAAAATGCCGGAAAATTTCAGAAAAAAACCCTTTTTTTTCTCAGAGCCTCAAAAAACGTGGAAAAATTAGAGAATATTAAAATAATAAATTTCCGAAAAAAATCAGTTTTCAGAAAATTAAAAAAAAGAAACAGAATTTTCGGAAAATTAAAAAAATTTATTTACTCTTCAAAATTAAAATAATCTATATAAAAAAAAACTATTTCAAAAAAATAGATAAGGAAACCTGTCATTGTCATTTCACATTTGCCTATACAGTTACCTATATCAAATTATTATTGTATTTAAATTTAAAATTAAACTATTAAAACAATTAATGCGGATATTTCAATATTTGTTCAAAAAATAACTTAGTTACAAATCAAATTGGTATTTATGTGGGAGGGTTTATTTCCCCGAAAATAAATCACCTGTATTTTTAAATGTTATATAATTAATATTACTTGTAAGCTGTAGAAAATATATAGGCACCTCACGATTAACAAATGAGTCATGACAATATTAATTAATAATTATTAGGAAAATACGACAACAAAACATTATTGTAGGAAATGAGGGATAAAATTGTATATTTGTATAGGATTATAAATTATTTATTATTATTTTTCAGTTTTTCAGGAAATTTTAAATGAAACCAAATTTTTCCGAAAAAACCGGTAAAAAACCCGGGTTTTTTCGGAAAACCTTTTTTTTTTTGGAAATTTTGATCATTAATAATATTATACAAGTTTAAATATTACACTCGCAAAATTACGTGTTTTATAAATACGACGGTGTTTACAACGAGAATGAACAATATTATACTATATTACTATAGTACAAAAAACGTACGTAACTCAAACGTAATAAATATTATACATATAATAACTAATAGAAAACGAAAATGAAATCGATTACATACACTTATAAAAATGAAAACCTCCTCCTGCCAACCTCAAATACAATTATATAATAATATAATTAAAAATCTTGCCACAAAAATTATCTTAGGTACACAATACTATGATAAGATAAAAAGATGAAAATTTTTTGCCAGATAATGCACAACACGGTAGCAAATTTGTCAAGTCCATAGTGATAATCGTACAACGATAATATTACACTCCACACGTTTTTCCTACGAAAGTCAAACCTCGAGATTCCACGTGACTTCCAACACGTGACAACGTTCCAACATCTTTAAATAAAAACTGTTTAGTATAGGGATGACCCTTGTTTCTCTTTAGAATATTGATAATGTGAAATCTGCATTCGCCAATTCGGAAACAAAATCCTCTATATCCACTGACTGAAATCACATCATATTATAAGGTAATGCCACCAATATCAGGTTTCAAAAACATGATGATGTGTGTAGGTAAATACAGTATTATAACGCCTACGTGTAGGTAACCATAATGATAGTAATATTATCGTCGCCTCACTATACAATGTTGATTATATTATCAATTTTCGAGGTGCGCAGTACCCAAATATTTGGTCAAAAATTTAAATTAAAAAAAAACTCATTTTTAATTACATTAATTGGACGACATACATAATATATTTAATATTATTATATAAAAATATATAGTAATGTTTCGTTTGAATTCATTTCGATTCATTTATAATAACAGTAAAGTTGGTCCGGTGTTCGAGTTATGATCGTTCAACTATCATTTTAGATTTAAAAAAATCGTAGAAATATTTAAAATAATTAAATATTATACGTTTAGCCGGGGCTTGAAACCTTAAATATTTTTTCTGATTTCCATTTCGGTTTTGGTTATCGGTATTCATTTTTTCGATTTTGTTTTCGGCTTCGGTATCGAATTTGGTTTTTAACAGTTTTAACCAATATTCAAAAATGGTATCAAATATCGGTTTCAAGCACTGCGTTTAGCTATACGCATAATCGTATAATTATTATTACCTGCTCCATTATTTTTTTAAGTCAAAAACTGTAGTAAATAAAATATTAATACAATTCTAACAAACTATTCGTTACAGTAACAGTGAACTAGTAACATCATATTAACTTAAGGTACTCCTGTGACAAATACAACAACTTACTGTAGGTAACAATAATTGCACTGAGATTATGACGTACCTATTCGATTTCAAAAATTACCAAAGTGCCCAGAAAATCATGTTTATTGTCACTAGTGACAGCAGTATATTATGAATTTAAGGTACTCAAATACAACAACTACAATGATAAATACACCAAAGTTTTGACGTACCCTCCTCTTATTTACCTATACCAAATTATTATGCCATATCGCCGAAATGTAATTTTTAACGCAACGTCGACCGGATTTCCGCGGTACGAAAATATGCCAACGTTTCGACTTGGGAATCCAAACGACGATAATATTAATATCATATTATTATTATACTTTTATAATCCGTCTGGTCTTCGACGGTTCCACACCTTCGTGACTTCCAAGTTGCAATCTCGGCAATTTCTCTCACGACACACGCGTGTTTTGTGCTTAACTCGGTCGTACACGTCGCAAAGCCCCGCAATCGTGTGCTTTTCAGCTCGACCTCAAAGCGTTGTATATATATATATATAGGACGGGGTGGTTCCTGAACTTTTTTTTTTTTAATTTCACGGCACGCGAAAACCTTTCGTGAAAATTTTGGGCGCGAAGAAAAGTTTAGTGATTTATTTAATACTTTTTGATAGGACACTAAATTGGGCGCGGTATAATAAAGTTTAACGATTCGAAGAACGGTGGTATTAGAATCGATTCCGTCCGTCGTCGACGCAATGTTATTACTATAATATAGTATAAATGTATAATACAGTTATAATATATGACTATAGTCATTGCCATTCTTACAATATTACATAACATTATACATTATACGATATAATAATATTATCGTGATCGTAATTTCGTACCAATATTATTTCATTTTTTTTTTTCTTACAGCTTCAGATATTCAGTTTCAACTCGCAGCTGTTTGCCAACTACTCGGACGCGGTACAGAGATCGCATGGCATTGTCGTGCTTTCGTTACTATTACAGGTACTCCAGTGACTATAAATATTATTATTATTATTATAGACATATATTATGACAAGTGTTTACCGTGTGGTATATTTTCATCGGACGACATAATAATATTGTACTGAATACTGATTACGATTGCATCAGCAAAATTCGCCTTGTCAAAGGTGGGCTATTAACTAAAACAATCCAGTTGAAAAGTTTAAGTAAAGTTGAAGTATATATTTTTTTTACCTTTTTACAAAATCGGTTGTTGGTTGAATGTATGTTTCAAGTTAAATTGATTGCTATACAATTTCAAGTCCAAACATATTTTATTTGATAACATTTGTGATTTCAGCCTAAATATATCTACTTAAAAATTAATATAACTGTAATAATTTGATGCTTGCCATTAGTTTAGGGTTGACTAAAGTAATTTAATTTTATAATCAACTGAAGAGCTTGAAATAATTTAGCTTTATTTAGCTGCTTTAAAACGAATCCATCGAGTTAAAATTAAAAACTTTTTTAAAATGTTTGGTTTTTATGGCTCATCAGTTATACTGTACCTACCCATACACGGTTTTAAATAACAGATAATCTAATGCTATATATAGAAGGTAATAGTATAATTATAATATTTCTTTTTATGCTTAGCTTGATAAGAGATCGCGTTCGGTTAACGATCGTGTGATTACCTTAACTCGACTATCTACTTAACTCGAGTTAATTGTTTCCATTAACTTGCCCGCCTTTGAGCATTGTGTAATCGAATCGGTCACGAAAAATAAAGCCAACGCCGAAACGCATATACTATATCATATTATCATTATAAATTATTGTAATATTCATCACGCCCATCCGCGACGGCGGAATAATGTTTCGCAGTTTGTCATGTTGTAACAATAAACGGTGAAAAATCGCTCAGCCCGTCCGTTCGGATGCTTTTATTATTATTATTATCATAATATTATTAAACCGTACAACTCTGAGCGAAGAGCTAAACTTTGCAATATTGTCGTATCGAGGCGAGAAGTAGTCATTAAACCGCAAACGCGAAATCATGGACACGTCAGTGGGCTGTTTATTGTTGGAAAATATTAATATTTGGTTAGATCGCCGTGGAAATTCGGAAAACAAATTTCGTTTGAAAAGTCTTTAGGTACTCGAAAATTCATTCGTTTGGAAATCCATCCGATTAATACAATACACAATAAAGTTTATAAATATAATTTTGGAATCACAAATCTAAAGAGTTATTTGAAAACTTATTTTGTTGGAAAATTTCATAATCTAATAATATGCATTGCAAACAAAACATTATCCACTTACAAATTGTAATATTGTAATATTTATATATGTCTAAGTTACAGTCGCAACAACAAATTATGTTATAATGTTATATATAATGTATATTTGGTTTTAAAAATACGGATCCAAATAAATATTTTTTTCAAAAAACAACTGGTCAAAAAATTTTGGAAAATTATTCGTTTAGATCAATATTTTTGTAGAAAATATCTCATTGGAAACACGTCATACTATCGGAACTGTATTTTTAATGAATCGTATTACTTTATAATCGTAATCAATTTGTAAAATAATATGATGCCACCAACGAATTCTTCTCATGAATGTAATTTTTAATTCGAAAATATTCTAAACGATATTCATTAGAAGTTAGAACAAATACTTTTTTAACGCAATAGTTTTAAATAAATACTTTTCAAACGAATTAAATTTCGGAGCGATTATTTTGCCAATACAATATAATCCCAAATCGACATATTATAATATATTATCATTACTAATTTAAGTAAGTTATGTTATTATGTTAAAAACGTTTGAACTAAAGTATAATATTGTGATAGTAAGTTTATTAAGTATAAAAAAGGGGAGATGTGATAATGATAAGTAATAAGCTATTTATCACTGTCTATCTGATATGTGGTAACACACACCAATATAAAATGTACATAACCTTTATTACGCTAGTCAGTGTTAATATTGTTATAAGTTGTAATTGTGATAATATGATGTATGGTTATAAACCTTTGTCTAATTAAATAATAAATAATAATTTATAAAATATACTATGTACTAAATAATTATATGCAGTTTACTAAATAATAACAAGTAATATGTACCAATAAATACAATTAGGAATTAATATTTTAAAAATTGTCACGTTCTGGCCGGCATTGTTATTTTCCAACAAAATTTAGCCATCCGATAAATCTTTGAGAGCGTTACATTGATTTACTTTCGTCGAGATCAGAACGATCAAAACTTGTAAATCTTTTTGTGAGGGTGTCAGAGACCGTGAAATTTATCTGAAATGTGACACCACGACGTAAATTTTGATTCTAATAATAATTGTAATAATCGTTTTTTTTTCAACAGAGTATTAATTTTGACGTCAAACACAATGTGATTATTGTGGTGGAAAATTAAAATGTTCTGTGTAGGAACAATTAATATAATACAGTATTATACTATTGTTATAGTGCATTTGGGATTGTGAATACATAGACTATAGAGTTGGTAAACTGTTTTCGTTCTCTAAAGCATACTGGGTACATAATACCCATATACATATTATATTAAATATAGTAGAGCAATGACTTAAATTCACTAACAAATCATCAAATATGCACTTAAAAATATGCACGTATAAATATTAAATTGTACGAAATATGCTCTAAATAAAAAAAATTCAACTAAATAACTATTTATCACCAAGTACTATAATTGTCCATAATGTTAAACATGAATAGATATTAATACTTTTAATTACATCAATAATAGACATGACAATTGAAAAAAATCAATCCGTAATTTAATTTACGACCTCGATGAGAATATTACGATACACATATCGATCAATATATAAAAATATGTGAAATGTGAAAATATAATTTATATCGTGTTATAATATATTTGCATAGTAATTATGTAAATATGTATTTCCTAAATTAATATATTATTGCTATAATTTACTCTGAGTGATATGTTTTATAGAATTAATCTGAAATAAAAATACTAACAGTTTTTTTTTTTCAAAAATACTTTATCAATTCGTTTGCGATTCATTATAATTGTATTGTTTATTCGTGGGTAGTGCATTGTGTCGAAACTTTTTACTGTGTATTCCCAGTTATTTGCAATATGCGTACAATAAAATATGGTTGAAACCATTGATGGAACCTTGATCATTTTTAAGGTTTCGGTTCCGGTTCAGTTTATAGAAAAACCAAAATTTCAGTTTCGGTTTATTTTCGGTCCTTAAAAAATGAAAAATTCATTAAGTACCTATATTTTGATTTTATACTTTTGTAAAAAAATCTGATGTGTTTTATCAATGATAATGTTTTATAAATTGTAATGTGTTCATCATTGATATTTGAAATTTTAACCTTTAAAAATATTAAATAATGCGACATAGTTAGTGATTATATTATTATTATTACCACCAGCGCCGTTTTTCACCGACCTTATTCGAATTTACAGAACCAGTCTATGAGTATAAATATTTTATATAATATATTATAATATGATCATATTATACCCAACAGTTTTAATGATTATTTTTACAATTATAATATTATATTCTATCTATCGCGGTGATGAACGTATAATTGTACAAAATCGCATTCTATCAGCCAGGAGTATGATATCACGTCCCGCGATGTATGACAAGGATAAAGATGCAATGGTGTTTGAGATTCGAGGAGGCAGATTCATTTTGTATTTAAAATATATGAACATTAATTATTCATATAATATTTGAATGTGGTGTAAAATCTTTAGGATTTTTGTGGCGGTTATACAACGATTAGGGAAGACTTAGCCCTCCAATCCCCCTAGATATTTGCAAATATGCGTGCGAGTATCTTACAAGACTCTTTACTGTGTGGCTCTATAGTACTCTCTGTTTTGGAATAATATACATTTGTATCGTGGGATCCACAGTGAGACACAATTATAGCTATAGATAATCTTTTAAGACATATTTAACTTAAATTCTTGTATTTTACTGATCGTATGTTAATATACATAAAAAAAAAAAATAGCCATGTGATTATTCTTCATTTTTTGTATACCCCTTCCTATCTTGCAAAAGATAATGTGTATTGCCAATGTTGAACCATCTTGTCCATAGTCACTATACATAGTACATACCAATATTACTTATTCACTAAATATGTACACGGTACACCTATAGGCACTACTTTGCATTTTTCACTATCTTTTTTATTGATATTTCTTATTTCAGTTAAGTTTATTTGTCATTGATAATTTGTAGTTTTAACTGTTATGAGCTACCATTACAGCCCGTACTTATTACATATTATAAATTAAATAATATCTAGCGTCTTCTTCCTCGGATTCTAATCGAATTCACAGGACCGGTCTACGATAATATAATTATTCTATATTATAAAATATATGATTATTGTTTGATTATAAATATATGATTATGTTCTATCGATCATCACTGTACAGATCGTATAATCCTCGTCATCGCAATTGGCTGGCCATGCGTACAATTCACGTCCCCGAGATATTATACAATATATAAATGGGATATATATATGTAAAAGTTTAGAAAATAATATATTATACATTATACTAGTGTACCTATATAGCTATGATATTAGGTGTTATAACATGGATTGTGCGTTTTCGATTTCACGTGTACCTGCGGGTGACGGGACATATCGGACGACGACGATGAGGATGAGGAGAAGGGTTATCTGCTGAGCGGAAGGGAGGAGGGACTGTGCTCCGGGCGGCGAATTTGCACGGACGGGACACGTTAAAACCACCGAACCGGAAATAACGCTTTAAACCGTCGGGCCCTTCCGCGCCGCCGACCAACGCCGCTCTCCTGCATATAACCACTTCCGGCTAGCCATCGGTCGATTTTATTTGACCGAAAATAAAATTACATAAATAAATATATCGACTAACTGATGTGACGTCCGCCGATACTGTATTATATCTGGTATTATTATCATTATGTTACGGGCGGAATCGATTTTCTTTCGGGATGCACATTTTTGAAACCCTACACATTATTTTAAAAATCTGATGGTGCAGTGCATAGACATCAGACACTGCACCTCGACGAGATCACATAGGGTTTGACGAAGTTATGATTTAAATGACTTTTACGCAGCCACTATATCTGATGCATTGCGATAAATCGTAGTAACTGTCGATATAAATACCCGTCTTGTTAAACCTAGCACTCGGCAACCGTTACGATTTAAAAAAAAAAAAGTAGTCGAGTGGGTACGGCTCTGGTCCTATAACGGATTTGTTAAATTTGAATTTTGAATTCAATGATATAATGTATTATTATCTCCTTGTATACGAAAAAGATTCTGATGGAAGTTTTTCTAACTTATTTTGATAACCAAATGGTTACTAAATAATTTATTATTTTAATAACTACATTACAATTTTATCAACATTTTTTTTTTCTCTCAATTATTAAAAAGTACTGAACATTTTAAATGTTGACCTCTTGAGAGAAAAAATAGATTCAATTTCCTACCAGAAACCTCCATCAAATGAATTCGATGTCATTGACGGAATAAAACATAATAAGTCTTATTCTGAACACGGTATAGGTATACCGTTAAGTTCATTCTGGTACTTTTTAATATCGTCTTCTATTAACCATTTCCTGATATAATTAAGTAAAAGACACCGCTGCAGACGGTGGTCTGATGACAATATATAGTTTTTCCCATGTACACTGTGTATTATTTGTTATTTCAGCTTTACGATTGTCGTTTAATAATCGAAATGCAAGTATTGTAACAATCATCTCCATTGCTCTGTATTTTTAATCAAAATATTATATTTCAAATTCGAGAAGGTGGGTGTCAGTGTATTCAAAAAAATTACATTATATTTTAGAGTATTTGGTATAATATGATACTTCCGTAAATGTAGTTACAAACAAAAAATTAAATGCGACTCAATATTAATATAGGTACTTATTTTAAGTTGACATGCTTCGATATAATAATATTAAACCCATTATTGAGATGTTCAGTAGATTTAAACACTGCACCTCCTATAAATCGGAATCCGAGAAAAGGACACGGCCAGGAAGGTGTTTTTGTTGTTATCCCCCCCCCTAAATCGAATTCATGTTTTTAAGTATGTTGTCACAATATGTTGGTTCCATAAATAGTTCTATTTAATTTTTGGAATAATATAAATGTGAAGACTATAAAAGAATGTGTGTGTGTGTGTGTGTGTGTGTGTGTGTGTGTGTGTGTGTGTTTAAATCCTCCAACGAGTTATATTTAAATACAATATTAAAACACTTCTCTTAAAAAGAAACTTGGCTACGGGCCAGATCCAAGGTAGGTATAAGTACTCTTTAATCATATATCATTATCATCAAGTACTGACTGAGTATAATGTAATTAAGTCCCTTGGCTCTAATATTGATAAAAGATAATACAAAACAGGGACTGGAATCGAACCTAAGAAAATCTGTTCTGCAACCGGAACATTTAAAATACTAAGAACCGGAACCGAAACCTTTATTTTAATAAATTAAGAACCGGAACCACACCAATTTTTAAATTATATAGGTTCATTTAGGTTCAAAAATTAAATATTTTTATTTATCATAATTTAATGGTTTTGTATATAAACTATGTATGATCATATGAGTTTTCTAATATTTCTCATACTATTAATTAAACCCGCATTAAGGATAGGTATTTAAAATGATTATACTTTTCGGTAACTAAATTATCTGGAACTGGTATCGAAATTATTTGAAACCGATAGGTATTTTTTTTTATCAAAAAATCAGAACCAAACCGGAACAGTTATTTTGTTTTTGCAGAACCAGTACCGGAACCGATACCAATAAATACAAAAGGTCCCTGAAACAAACTTAAATTTTAAGGTTAGATTTGTAACCGAACCTTTAGATAAAAATAATTATTTTTAAAATTGTTGACTTAAGTCATAGCAAACATTTCTATCTCGATACATGACTTCTAGTTTATAAGAACTTTTTAGTTACTTATTGATAAAAACTAATGAATGTTAAGTATTTTTACAGCCATTACACGGGTACCTACTTTAGACAATTCTCGATGATTTGTAATCATATCCATCCATCGAAAAGACCGCGTGTTATTACAAAATATGAATGCGTTGACTAAAGTTTTAAGTACGTGTTGGTACCTATACGTCCTATAAGGAACTCGCAGGGTACCATAATAATGGTATTGTATTGTGAACTGCTCAGTGGAAATGACAATGTTATATAGCCCATTAAGCACGGCAATTATTTAATTTATAGCTTTAAGTTCTGAGCACTTGAGACACCGAATTTCCCATGATGTATATGCTGCCACACGAGTATGGTATAACGTCGAAGCTGAAAGTTTTAACAGGATTGCGTTTGTATGTGCAGTGTTTAATATGTAATATGTATATTATGTTTGTGTGGATTTAAAAGGATAATAATATTTCAACTTTGAAGTTATTAATTTTGTAGAAACAATGTTTTACAAACACATTAAGTTTTTAAGTTTCAGAACTTAAGAACGAAATTATTTATAAAGTTAAATCTAAAATCAACAATAAGCTTAATGCACATTATGCGAGTGCTCATCTGTATTCTATGAGAGTTTATTAATTCAACAGATACGTTTTCCATAACTATATATACTATTAGCCGACGGAGGAAAAAAATAGCGAAATATTACGTTGTTAGAATTAATTCAATTTGAAAGGAGAAAAAAAAACAACTTGTTGTGAACGATAAAACAGACCATTTAGTATTTCACATGTTTCCATTTATAAGTTTTTTAACGGGTCAATCTATTTCCCCCCCCCAAAAAAAAAAAATGTGTGCCAATTTAGAGCCTATAAAAATATGTATTTACGAATAGTACCTATAGTTTGTATACATTAAATGTGCCCAATCTTTTTTTTCGACCAAGTTCCAATTCGAATATGTTTTTACTTTAAGGACCACGTCAAAATAATTTATTTTTAAGTCTATATAATGAATATGATACCCATCATTGCCTAATTATTAATCACTGTTCAGTTGATTATAAACTGGGGAAGTCGCTGATTGCTAAACGAAGACTCAGTTCTAAATAATTATCAAAAAGGATGGATATCATTATTCAGCTTTTATAACTTTATGTGATAGTACAGTCGTATAATAACCAAACCGAAACTGTGTGTATAAATAGCTTACAATTGCTCAAAATATTTTGAAAATTACACTATGTGCAGTAAAATATTATGATAAATAATAATAAACGTAGTGCCAAAAATATCCAAGATACTAAATATAGTTTTAATTATAACAAAATAACTAAACGTTATTTTTTGTTCAAATATCTATTCTTATCAAAACACTTCTTTCAATAAAAAAAAACTGTCTATATATTTCAAAAACTTTTTAATCCCTTTAAGAAAAACCAAAGAGGAAAAAAACAGTCTAATCTTAGAATTAAAATTACCTTAAGAAAAACTTGTATTGAATGTTCAAGATGTTTAACCATTAGTACATATTTTGTCTTCGACATTTATAAAATTGAAAAATCCTAAATAACCATTATAGCTTAAAAAGAGTCAAAAATTACTGTTTATATTAAAATGAAATTCTTATAAAATCATTCAGTGAAATTTTCAGTATCTACGGTTATTAATTTCAGAAATATGCATAACCAAATAACAAAATAAATGTTGTCAAAAACTGATTATACCTAGTTAAAATTCCAAATTTACTCAATTTTTATTTACTCATTGACTAAAAATTTACTTTTAACAACCCCCCCCCTCCCTCGACTAAAGAAGGATTTGGCAGTCATGTGACCGACGATTTGATATTTCATGAGTTATTCACGTTTGCCGTAAAATGTTTCATATCGGAACAAATCGTGACCGCCCCCTCCCTCCACCGAAAAGCACACAAATAATACTTTTTGTTTTGCATTAATTCGTTGTCGATAATAACTGTTGTGCATATCCCCATATAATAATATTGTATGGTATTGTTGCACTAGGGTACGCGAAATGAACATATTTTATAATGCGCAGGTAAAATATTGTGTAAGAACAATAGAAAAGTATAATCTGAATGCCTACCCTACCTATTGAAATTAAACGTTATGAAATTAATGCACTGTCGTGTGTGTGTGTGTGTGTGT
>WHPZ01590465.1:0-28327 GCA_016617965.1 Macrosiphum rosae
AATATGTCTTATACCTAGACTGACATACCGTCTCCGCTCAGAATCGTTTTTCTTATACAATGATATTATATCACTGCATTCAAACTTAATACCATCCATTATAAAGTGACCCACTTGTAACCCACTGTACAACAGAGCACCTTTTTCATGTGTGAAATTGGGGTGTACAACTAAAATTGTATTTTGGTTCATCAGAAGCCTCAAAAACGACTGGACTGTTTTCAATAAAAATTATATAAATGGATGTATTTGGTATAAGTACGTCTCAGTATTAGTTTTATTCAAAATAGGATGCTAATCTTTAATGCTTAAACATATTATTATAATTATAGACTAATTTTATGATTCCAAATAATCATACATTTTTATAGGGCGCTTTTTAAATGTTGAGTAAATTCATTTTGAAAAATTAACGAATAAATAGAGTTTAAATGTACCTATAGTCTATATTAGTAGATATAAAATTTCAAATCGATAAATAATTATTTATTTTAAAATATAGCTACCTACTCTAAACTTTTAGAGCATATGTTCCACTTTAAAATTTAGAGTAGGTACCTAAAACCGAACTAAAAATAAAAGTACAATAATGTGTATACACTGTAATTTGTAACTTAAATTTAAAATATTAATACAGATAGCTAAATTAATTAAAATAAAATATTATTTAATAGAGCCAGTTTTTACCGATGGCCGATACGTACCATCTCTAATAAAATAAAATCTGGTGGTGTGGCTTAAAGCTGCGCATTGGCTGCTACCAGTCGCGCAATGCGACTGTTAGTAGGTATCGCCATCTCCTATTAGTTCTCGGATGGGTGACCACCCGGGTTCGTAGTACTAAAAACTTTGCCACACATACACGTGTTTGCTTACCTACCGTAACAACGCCTTACCGTACCAACCTTAACAACCACAGTCCACAATCCATAATCCCCTACAACAACTAATGGCCATAGTCACCGGGCTTAAGTTCAATAAAAAAGAAAAATTGGTTGATTTAGTGACAGTATAATATTTTTTTTTCTTCATAAGCTACACAAGTTATTAGCTTTACAAGTATTACATTTTTACATTGAGTCGGTTATATGATATTAAACAATTCAATTTTTTATAAGAATAAAATTATGTTTAGAAAGTTTGAAAATGGACCAATTGCTTCGTACAGGTCGTCTGGGATGTTGAATTTTTCCCTACCTTCATCATAGACGATATTTCAACTTTTGGCTAAGGGGGGGGGGCTGAATATATTAAAAGCAAGCAGACCATTGCAATATAGCATAGTAAAATTGTATGTCCTAGGTTTTTGGGGGGCTACGGCTGAGTTTTAGGTGGCTTATCACCACTAAGCCCCCCTAATTTGCACCTATGGCCTTCATTGAAGTTGGGGCAGTGGTTGATGATGTGTTTGATGGAGTAGTTAGTATTGCGTGTTGGGCATAGGGGTGGATCTGTCTTTGCCATAAGATGACTGTGTGTGCATTTCGTGTGACCAATTCTGAGTCGATTTAAAATTACCTAATTTTTTCTGTTTGAATCAGTATATTTCGGCCAGAGTTCAACAGAGTGCTTAATTTCTCGTCATGTATTTTCCGTGGTCCATGTGTCAAAGTGAGTTCCACAAATCGATACAGTATTTGTTTATATTTCATGTTACATCTATATAAGTGATGAAAAAATAATTATTAATACCCATAATTATATTATGTTATTTTGATTCCGAGATATTTTGTATAAAATCCTATTGCGAAACGATTATTATTATTAATTATAATCATATTTTATCATTATAATTAATTACTTAATTAGTATTATAATATTGTACACATAGAGTAGCT
Source organism: Macrosiphum rosae (assembly GCA_016617965.1). NCBI lineage: Eukaryota > Metazoa > Arthropoda > Insecta > Hemiptera > Aphididae > Macrosiphum > Macrosiphum rosae. Next base: position 1,839 of record WHPZ01590465.1, read on the forward strand.
TAGGTTATAGGTACCTATTACATCAGAAGTATTTTATTTTATTTATTATTGTATGTTCAAGATAGGCTTTTTTTATCACAATAACATAATACCATTGATGATAAATACTAATATTTATAATAGTATTAATTAACAATAATAATACGCTTGCAACATGAACATAACATTCTAATATAAAATTAAAATCTTTGAGAGGACGCTACCATACATTTGTTGTCTCCGTCTTACACACGCACGACATAGCAAATTGTCGTTCACTAGTTTCAATAGTATGCTGTAAGTTTTGATACTAGAGTGAATTGACCTACTATAACATGTTTAGATAATAACATTATCTGTGCTTAAGCGTTGGCTTTTATTCGATATTTTAATTTTCAAGCGAGATATGAGAATTTTAATTTTTTGATATTTCACATAAACATAATATCTTACTTGAAAATGAAAATATTGAAAAATCGCCAACGCTTAAGCACAGATAATATTGTTACCTAAAAGTATGATAATAGGTAAATTCACTCTAATATTAAACCTAACAACACACTTTTTAAACTAGTAGAACTAACGAATGGAAATGTGCTATGTCGTGCGTGTGTATGCATGGGTAGCGTCCTCTTAAGGTCAATACAAATTTCATTATATTTTACAACTATTATGTAAAATAATAATTATATATATATAAATATACGGCCACTATTGTAATACAGAAGCACCTTGTTTCTGTACAGCCGTATCTACAGGATAAATCAAATACTTAGTATTAAATAATGTTTAACTTGAAAATAAACACTATAATTATGCCTAAATTACAAGCACTGGTCAGTCCTCATATTTAATCACATTTGATACACATAGGTACACATTGTTAATTTTTTTGATTTTTTTACTCAAAGTATAAATTATAAATGTCTTATTTAAAATTATGGGTAATTAAAAGTTACTTGAATAACTCGTTTGTAATAATTGTGTTGTTTTATATAAGATTTATTTTTAACGATCTCAATTATTCTTAGGTCAAATGATCAAGTATAATAACAATACAAAGTACATGCTAAGCTTTAAAATGATTTGTAATACTTTTAGAAAACTGCTACACAAAACCATAATATTATAAATTAATATATTATAACAAAATAAATACATAACAATTTTCTCATCACAATTATGATGCAAAATAAAAATCTATATTTAATGATAATATAGTGAGTAGGTATCTTTATTCATCTATAAACGTGACTAATATACCAGTGTTATTTAAGTTATTATCTAGGTTCTAAACAGAAAAAAATATCGAGGCTATGAATTATTATGATGATTATAAAACGTTAGCATTGGAATTAGTTTTTGTTTAAAGTAGTTGAGGTAGTAATAAGTATACATGTATTGAAATAAAAAAATATTCCTGTATAAACTTAAAGGTATGATAAAAAATAAAGACCGATGTTTAAAGATGATAATAATATATAGGTAGTATCTTTATTCATCTAGAAAAATGTGGCTGGTGTACATCAGTATTATTAAAGTTATCATCTAGATTTTAAACACAAAAAACAAATTCGATGCTGTTATGTATATATGATAATCGCAAATTGTTAGCATTTAAATTAGTTTTTGTTTACAGTAGTTGAGTAAGTTGAAAGTATGTAATATATTATGTATTAAAATAAAATACAATCTTATATTATAAGCTTAAAAATATATAACTATTTTTATTTTAACAATAAAAAAACCCATTAAAAATAAAAAAAACTATGAATATAAAATACCAAGAGACAAAATGTCAATCTATTGATAAATAAGCCTACATAAACATTTTGGAGCACTCCTAAAATATTATAAAATAGACGAAATTAAAAAAATATAAATCAGAATATTAAACATTGTAATTTAAACAAATAAGGTTGAAACTCCCACCTCGAGTCCCAGGGAATCAATTGACTTTTATTGACATCAGACAAGTAGTTTCTAAGGTTAGCCGCTAGTAAAAATCATATTTCAAATTTATATATATACATACAATATGAATTTGCCCTCGAACTGAGGTACTTTATATAATTGTTCATTTTTTTCACGGCAAATTTCGGGTTAGACACCTATTTCTTTTAACAACTTTCTGTTCAACACTGGCTGTTCCAACATTTTATAAAGGACCTACGGATCCACTAATAATGTTATGTTTGTATGTTGTATATTTATAAATACAATAAACGACTATCAAATAATTGTTATTTAACAACACTAACTTATTGTTTTTGATCTTGTTATGGGACCAGCGTGGGGCGCAGTGGTCACGCAGTTGACTACGACACACACAGTCGTCGGTTCGATTCATAGCAAAAGTACAAAAAAATTGTGTGGTTCTACGCTATCGATCACCAATTTCACGTGTTGTTGTCCGATTTCGTCTTCTGGTTTTCAACTAAGACCGCAAATGTCTCCTCCTGGGGAAGGGGGTATCATGCATATAGTGATATATACATACATGGATAAATAGATCACATGATCTCCGTACTACCCACTTGTGACAGGCATTGACAAAGACCTTGAGGTAGTTTTAATGAACAAATACAGAAAAAAAAAATCAAAAAAAATTCTTGTTATAGCCAGGTAATTTATCTAGGTTTACACACAGCCATACATAGTATAGGTACACAAGTATATTATTATTATTATTAAATGACTAATGGGAAAATAAGATATTTTTATGGCCGATAGTGTGATTAAGACGTGCGTCGTGCATAACATAAACCAATTTCATTTTTTTAATTTCTCTATCATCTCTTCTAAAATTTCGCTCACGGCCATATGACAATAAATATAATAACAAGAAGACGATTTTCTACAACATTTTCGAAATACTGAATGATCACCCGTCACAATGGCATTAGGCGTACGTCAAACTATAATTAAGGCGATTAAAATGAAATTTGACTCTACAATGAAATGTGCGAACGTTTTGTTATATTTCACTCATACTTAACATGAACTTCGAGTAACTCGATCAAATGTACATGCAATTTAATTACAATGTGTATGTTATTATTTATACACTATTTATTATTTTTGTGAATATTGTTATATTTACGAAATTCACATTGCATTATAATATTACAATGACTCGGCTGAAATATAAATCCTTAATTGGCTTCATTAATATAAAACTCAATTTAAAAAAAATGTTAACGGGGCACGTCTTCCTAACATATAATCTATAAGTATTCAATAATGTATATATTTCCAAATGTTTTTTTTATATGCCTTAAGTGTTTACAACGGTATAATAATGTCCCCTTTATTTCAATGTTCAGAAAAATTAATAACCCCTATGTATGAATATTTCAGCTGTAATGTCGTTTGGTTAAAATGTATTAATAATTATAATAGTTAATTAATTAACAAGAATATTTAAAGTCAATCTAGTTTGTTTATAAATGTATATTGTATTATATTAATATATTATATTTAAAGTGGTTATATTAATATGTAAAAATTCTAATTTTTAATTATTTGCATATATATACTCAGTTGTCATATATTATGATGACGTACTTACATTGAACTATAATTGTTGTGATTTTGTACTATAAGTTTTACCTAAATGCTTAGGACATAAGTATTATTTGCTTTTTTCACATTAAGTGCATTAAAATGATTAATATTTTAATCTTGTATCTGTATCTGTATATACATATTAATTCACATAATTTATAAATTAATGAACATATTGTATATTGTTGGTTATGTTTACGCAAGTACCTTTAAGTCCAAAATTTACATTTTAATAAAAGAAAGTATATAAATAATATTATGTGAACCTAACCTATCTTATATACACTTGGACAGTGAATGTTATAAATTAAAAATATGGTATGTTTGAAGTTAATGGTTTATTTATTTTTATTAATCAGAGACACAAAACCTGAAATGTTACGCCGTTACATTAATCAGTAATTTAAAATTAAATCACGAGATATTAACAAAACTTGTTATGTACAAGAATAAGACATACAACAGCTCATTTAACTATTTTTTAAAGAAAAAATGTAGAAATCGACGAACATGAATTTTCTAGAAATGCCTAATTTTAATAGGCTCAATAACGATTCTGCAGAGGAAATGTTAATAGAATATAATAATATGTCCTTAAAATACATGTAAAAACTATTTTGTAGTCATACTTCGCTCATACCATTGATTTGAGTGAAATGCTTAACAGTGTATACACATATTAATGTTGACACATGACTTCGAACTTTGAAGTAGGCAAGAACAAAAAAAATTAATGACCAAGGTATTTGGCTATTATTCAAGACGCGTCTGCGTATCGTTTTGGTCGAATGGACGACGCGAATGGGCTCTTCTTCAAAATCAATTCACACACAGCTTTATATTAACTAAATGTATGTAATAACTTCAGTTTTATTTTATAATGTTTTTTTCTTTTTTACTAATGAATGAAAAATATAAAATCAATTGTCATTTCCGAACAGGGGAAGCTAAAAAATTACCATACCTATATATAGTACATGTTCAGCAGTCTAGTAGTATTTGAGTAAGTTTAATCAGCTGTCCACCCATTGCCCTACCATGAGACGTTATAATTTATTATTATAACAAAATGTCGTAAGATTATATAGTAAACGCGTGTATACAGAGTGAATATAGTGACTATAAAGTGCGAATAAACGAATGTGAATCGTTGGATACGCACGAATGAGTGGGTTAGGTTCGATATAGTAGGTAGATAATTAAAATAAACAATTCAAATAATTTTAGATTAAATGTAAAATTCGCATTAAATATTATGATCATGTATATTATAAAGGGTAAACCTCGACTTTCATCTTTATTACTTCCCACACCTTTCACATTTTATTAAATTTATCTTTCTTTTAACACTGTATAGTGTTGTACATTGTAATAAGGTTATAGTTTAAATATTACCGCATAATATTTTTAAAGGTATCCGAGGGAGTAATTAAAATTTAATGATCTTAACTAATTACAACAATAAAAACCCTTCAAAGCTAGAAGTGCTGGTAACAACGAACAACGTTTATATAATCTAACAGCAAGAAACACGAATTCGATTAACGACTGTAATTCGTAAACGGTGAAATACAATATATGATTCGCTCTGTATTCTCGTGGATATAGTGAATTTATTGGCTTAGTGTGTCAAAATTAGTTCATCAATCGGTATCTGTTACGTAACATTACACCACACTGCACACACCAATATACGATAATTGTACAATAATATTATACACGATGAACACTCGGAGCGGATGGTTACTGGTAAGATATACTACAATATACAATAGAAGAGTATGAAAACAACAAAATAAAAATAATAACTCTGTTGTAAAATTATTATGTTATAACATTATCTCGGCTATTATAATAAAATTATTATTATGTATTACATATTAGTGGATGGCGGCGGCGTGTACGATTATGTTGTTTGAAGTGTGATACACTGATACCCACAGCACTGCCGTTATAATATTATCAAAAAATTTTTATATATACAGAGTGATTCGTCATGCATGCTCACCCCTATTTTCTTCTTCAATAATGCGTAGTTATTTATAATGTGATTTTTGAAAATTTTAAATATACTGAAAGACAATTAATTCTTGAAATTGTTTGTACTACTTGAGGAGTGTCCTTTGGATATACAAACTTCTGTTATTAAAATTCAAACCTCACTTTCCTAATGTAAATTATTCAACGGATAATTTGTCTGAATATTTTGACGTATTGAAATCAAAATTTGATCGAATAGTTTTTGATTATTTAACCTTATGTACTTATAGGCTCTCGAAAATATATTTGGAAGATATGGGGGAATGGTAATTTAAAATTGTAGACATTTATATTAGGTAATTCGATAGTTTATCAATATTTATAATTTCTAAATATAGTCTAAGTATAATAAATAGTAAATAGTAAATACTATATCCGATGGTACATAATTTTGTATTTATGTAAAACTATTATTAAGGACAATTATTCTTAGTATAAGCATTTTAATAACTGAAAAACTACTCGTTGACATTTAGAATTAGGTATATAGCCACATAGGTACATAAGAATTTCAAAAAAATTATCCGCTGACTAACTGACAGCATAGAATTTGGAGTTGTCATTTGAATTACAGAAGTTTGTATCTCCAGAGAATATACCTTAAGTAGTTAAGAAGTACAAACAATTTTTGAAAATATAACTTGAGTATATTATATTAAAAAAATTTCAAAAATCAAAATTTGAATAAATGTATCATAAAATAGAGGTGAGCATGGTTGGTGAATCACACTGTATATCATTAGTCATTACGTATTATAATATGCACACTGCACAGTATAGTTGTATTAAATAGGTACCGCATACTGCTTGCATGTTAAATCAATGGGCCAAATACTAAACAAATAATCTAATCGGTCGTACATTCACATAATATATCGTACAGCTCTAATAAACGGTTCCAAAGTCCAAAATTATTTTTTATTTTTATTTTCCTATCTCTGAACAGCAACAATACGTATAATAATTAATAATAATATTTCGGAATGATAATGATGAACATTCGCTGACTAATATTGGAAACATATACTCGTGAGCCGTATTACCATTTCGTGATTGCATGTTATATCATAATTATTGTACATATTGTCTAACATTATTAGTTTCTAATATAATAGTAATAAATAATATTAATACGTGATATAGTTTCCGAAAACAGAGCACTGATTTTGCACACAGACATCACCCACGTGCACTTAATGAAAAAAGAACCAAGACATTTGTGTGAATTCTGCAACACATCTTTAATATCTATTAAACACCTCCTCCTTGAATGCCAATACTTGAAAAGATGGAAATCTTTCCACAGCCAACGAATCTTGAAGATATTGTATCAATAAAAAACATTAATATTGTATTTACTTAAAAAAAATAATCTGCACAATCGAATTTACTATTACAGCTATTATTATTCTTATTAGCAAATTGCTTTTGTAGCGTATGAATATTATGATGAATATACATAATATATTATTTATTATTACAATGAAAAATATAAAACGTAATTTTTTTTCTTGGCTAATGAATTCATTGTTAATGCCGTTCATAATAAATATTAAAAAAAAAACGAATCTTTATACTTACTCTGTGTTATAGATACATATTATAGAAATCTTTTAAACTATTTCAATTGTATAAAAATTATATTATATATGTCATATTTATTTCAATAATTATTTGATTAAAACCTACTACTGTTACTCAGCATACATATATCGTCGATTTGGTTTGTTAACGAAAACCTTGGAAAACAAATCTTAGCAAAAACATTTCTATACCCATTACCCAGTGACAATACATAATAATAGTTAAAGTATACACTGTATACGGTTAACATGATTTAACAATATTATAATAAATCATCATCCCCAAATCAACTCTCCTTCCAAAACAATTAAAGTCATATCGGGAGTTCCACAAGGCGGTCATTTATCTCCATTGCTTTTTATTTTATTCATAAATGACCTAAATAAATGTTTTAAATCATGTAAGTTTTTACTATTTGCTGGCCATATGAAATTATACATGCCTATCCTTTCCCCCAATGATACGACTTCCCTACAACATGATTTGGATCTTTTTTCATGTTGGTGCTCATTGAATGGAATGGCTTTGAATACCTCTAAAAGTGTTTGAATTTCATTTAACCGTTCTAAATATCATATAAATTATCAATATTTTTTTAATGGTACGAATCTCAACTCTGTCAATCACGTTCGGGATCTCGGTATTACCGATTTGTCCTTTAATGCCCATTTTAATTCAATTTATGGGAAAAGTCTTCGTGTTTTAGGGTTCATTAAACGCACCTCTTTTAACTTCAATGATGCACGTTGTATGAAAGTTTTGTATTGTTCTTTGGTAAGATCTTTACTTGAATATGGATCGGTTTTGTGGAACACTAATCAATCTGGTCTAGTTAATAAATTAGAAAAAATTCAAAAACATTTTTTACGTTTTTATGCTTTTAAAACTAATTAGATACCAATATAATCATACTGTTGAAATTGAGAACTCTATAGGTATGCAATCACTTAAAACAAGAAGATTAGTACCTATACGATATCACGTTTATGTATAAAATCTTGAATGGTGTTATCGATTGCCCTGAATTATTACAAAAAATTGGCCTTAAAGTACCATCTTTTAATTCAAGATTTAACCCGCTCTTTTCTATTCCTCATTAAAAAAATAATTACTTTACTAATATCCCGTTTGCCGCCTACAAACATCATGCAATTTAATTCATAATTTTGATTTTTTTTTTTTTGTGTTCTGTACTAAGATAAAATCTTGTGTTTATAATTTAAATCTAGATGTTTAATTTGATTTAATTGTATTCAATTATAATTTAGCTATATTTTTAATTTAAACTTATTGTAATTTTACCCTTCGGGGTGTTAAATATTTATTATTATTAAATAAATAAAAATAAAATAAATGTAGAATAATACATAACCAATGAATCTGAATGTTGAAGTTCTACAAAAAAAAAAAACAAGTTCATATTTGAAGATAAACATCGTGATGTACCTACCTATTAATTTTACACTCATTTGTATTTTGTAATTTTTAGTGTCTAAATAATTTTTCATTGAATTCAAATTGAACACGTTCATTACAATGTCAACTCAATGACGAGGTGTACTCAACGCCTACGATACAGAAAAGCGGTTACCAATTTTTAATTTATTTTAGTACCATTTTTTTATATATAAAAAAAAATTTCGTTTTTATAAATTATAAATAGTAGCATGCAACTAGATTATCATCTGCAAGGAAAATTGAGGAATCATAGATATGTTTTGGGGTGTAGTGTAGTGGAAAAATATCTTGTAGAGTGCTACATTTTGTTAGGAATTTAATTTAATATTTTTTTTTATTATTATTGTTGGGTCTCATTTCTATGGCAATAAACAAAGCGTTACGAAAATAGGCATCTCGAATAACGGTTAGAAAAAGAGTCATATCCACCTCAAAAATATATCTATGTTGCAATTGTAAATACATAGAATTAAGCTCTGACTAACATAAGTAGGACAAAACTACATTTTTCTATTATAGACCTAAGCCCCTTATAAATAAATGCAAAGATTATAATTATAATAATAAAAACAAATATTTTTGTAAAAATTAAATTAGAACTATCGATATTAACTTCAATAATAATAACTACAAAGTAGTTTTTTTTGCAATATTCATAATAAGAAAGTTGGTAGTTCAAAAGTGAAATAAGTAAATTAGTGAACAACGTTGATTATTTTTAATTTGAACTTTACAGAACTTATAATATATTTATATATTTTTACATTTGTGTTGGTTTAATAATAAATTAAATTAAAGTTCAAAAAAAAAAAAAAATAAGAAAACGTTCTTTTAAAAAATGATAATGTAATGAAGTGCTAATAATTTCTTTATATACCTATATATTGCATTCAGGTAATATACATATTTTACTCATTTTAATAAAAATAAATAATGAGTACAACAAAAATTATATTAAAAACAAGTACTTACGTGGGTACATAATATTATAATATAAAATATTATCGATATAAATGTTTGAATCATTAGTTTCAAAATTTTAAATGTTTTAATTCGCAATAACAATCGATTAAATTAGTTTTTATTATACTTATTAGAAACCATCAAACAATTTTACTTGCGTTTTTTAATAAGTATTTTTTTCAAAGCTTACACTCCGATTAAAAACAAAATTATATTGTTATATTATAAGGTAGGTACTTTATACTTTATATGACCACAAAGTACAAATTTAACATTATGAGTAAATATCATAAATTACAACAGTATATTATCAAGTATCAACGTTGTTCATTTATTCTCAGCCAAGGAAAAGAGCTAAAGTTATACAATGAATAAATGATGCAGTATTTTTTTTTGCAACAAAACACTGTTTTAGGATGTAAAATTTCTCCAAGAGTTTTCTAACTCCGTATACAAATTCCCATGTATAGTATAGTACATAGGTCAGGGTAGATATCAAGTGATATGACATAATTAATGTTTTAATATTACATATAATATTTTTTTATTCTGACTTACAATATTTTAAAATATTTTATATAATATAGGTATTATACTGCACCGACCTGCAGTTGCGCGAAATCTTGGCATTTATATTTAATCCATTTTTGAATGTGATGACATTGTCATGTTAAAATTTAAAACAATAATATATATTTTCTCTTCATAACTATAATATTTTGGTTGGCGGTCATATAAGAATAGTGCATATGTATATAAGTACCATAATATGTATTCCTTATAACTACGTATATGTGAAAAATGTTTTTAAAATATTAAATTATTAATACTGACTGGTCACCTATGTGTATTTTCATTAAAGAACTTGTCCCGGCTGACTGATTCGTCAACGCCGAGCTGGAACCACCTAAGCTATGTGTACGACATTTGGTCAGTAATTTCGTTTTATGATGTGGTGACCCATTAGGAAAATATGTTCCAAAATTCGTATTTAAAAGATGTCCTCAAACAAGGATTTTGAGATTCATGTGGTGGAAATTAAAACATTTTTTATAATATATAGATGGTTGTCATTGGATACTCGGGCAGATCAGGTACAAGCATGTATCAAATCGTAAAGTTTACATGTCTTCGATTAGAAACAATATCTTAAAATCAAATATATGTTTGTAGCTTATATACTCGAAAACTACTTGATTGATTTAGACAAAAATCTCAGATATTGTTTTTAGAGATATCAAAAAAGTTTCGACAGTAAGTAGCTTAAACCAATAGTTACAAATATACCAAGTGCTAAATCCAATCCAGGACTTGCGGTTGCCCATCAAGATCGAATTATTTCACAAAGCTAGATACACTGACACCGATTTGCCTTGAAGTTTGACCTGAGGTACACTTAAACTGAGATATACTCAAACCGAGATACACCACATAGAGTATATACTATACAGGATTTGCAGATCTGCACTCGGCGAACAAGTGTTATTCAGATAGTCTTACATATTATAATCATAAACAATAAAATCATATTATTACATAGCTGGTATAGTACACTAAGTTTTTATCATAATATTTATTTGATGGCGTTTTAAAAAATGTAATTAGTTTTCTGATCCATTATACTCTATAGGTAAGTTTTTAGTGACCTCTGTCTCCAACTTAATACCTACTTAGTTTGGAGTAATAGTACGTCCGAAAATAGCTATCGACATACACAAGGACCGTAGGTACTATATATTAATCATGTAATATTTTAATATGCATATTTTTATCATATCGTATCTGTGGTCCACGGTCGGGATCCGAATGAAAACTATGAGACACAAAGAGAATAGAATATAATAGAAATTTAAGAAACAAAAACACGTAGAACTAATACACAAACTAGTCGGCCATCAATAGCTCGCGGTCATGATGAAAAAAAAATCATGCAAAAGCATAACACAGCCATTGTCGGGTAGGTAGGTACACATATTATATAAATATATATATATATATAGGTATGTATTTTTAAACGAAATATGAAATTTGTTTATATATGAGCTCAAAACGCTGCGTCTCCGAGGGAGATAAACCCGTTGGCAAGGCAAAATCGCAACAGGTCGCACAAGGTTTTTCGTAGTTGGAATAATGAAATTTCCAAGAATTATGGGTACTCCGAGATTTTTAATGTTTTTACAAACTGATGAGATTATTATTATATTATTAGACGCTGGAGAACATAGAATACGAAAGATAGTAGAGATGTTCTACGATCGTTGCTGTAATTATGTTACGCATCCTAATATAAAATTGTACATTGCTGTGTATACATCGTAGCAAAATTCTTTGAGAGTGTACGGCAATAACACTTGGGAGTTATCTACTTGGAAACGAAATAAACCACATTGTAATATTTTTCCTCCGTACTCGGCTGTACAGTATCAACTTTTATTCCTTTACCAGCCTGCACAACGAAGAGGTGCACTCGAAACCTATACAACTATTCAACATTCATAGTTTCCCGATTTGTTTGTGTGAGTACAGTGTTTTATGGTAACATTGTCAACTGAATTAATTGCTGTACATTAATACTATGTAAAGGTAATCCACACATATTATATTATAGAAACATGTAAATCATGAAAAATTTAGTTATTAAATGTCTACTATAAGTATATTTTTAGATTAGCTATACCTACCTAAGAATAAAGTTAAGACTTATGTAGTTATGTTCATATACCTAATATTGTTATTTAATTAAAGATTTTTCGTTTTTGCAAATATAGTATAGAATAAATAATATACTACAAACACAATGATGTTTAGTTATTTTAAATTTGTACTTTATTCGTTTTTGATATATTTTATGCAAAGTAATATTGTTTGAATGTGAAATATAAAACACGCATTTCTTTAAAAAAAAATTCAATTCATTTTTAATCAATTGTTTTGGGTATTTTAATTTATTTTAATTTATGCATCTTATAAGGTTTTTTAGTGTATTATATTAATTTATTTTATTCATGGTCCTATTAATAAACTTCTGTGGATCATTGGAGTATCGAAGGGTGTGCAAAAAAAAAAAACAAGTATAAACTATAACAATTTACCGTATAATACTGTGTACAAGTGTTCAAATTGAATAGTGAAATTAAGTGCGTGCGAATATAATAAATAATATACTTTGTTGACCTCGCAGTGGCTACATGGTTAGTGGCTGTAATCAATTAAGTTTATAAATATCATTAACCGTACTTTTCCAGCAACAAATATACGCACTAATGACTATGACATAATAGTATATTATACTTTTATAATTAATAGATATAATAAACTATTTTCTTAAAAAAATCTCCAAGACGGAATATAATACTAATTATTATAGTAATATTATAGTGTCAGTTTCGAGCTCTTTAACGATACAATACGTTTTGCCGGGACTTGAAACCGTTATTTGATTACCGCTAAAGATTTTTAACAAAAAATCTTGATACACGTTACCGGTTTTAAACCAGCCCTGTCGTTATCTGTAACCTATTACCTGTCCTGTATTAAATATTAAGCCAGATTCACAGCTACGTCGTGTGTCGTGTCCTGTCGATCAAATCGTATTGTGATTGGATATTACTTTTTTTGGTATCATGCAATAACCTGCAAGTTGCGAGTTACAACCGAGTATACCTAGAATTGACTACAGCTCAACTTTTAAACCATATTGGTTACCAATCGTAACCATATAATAACCAAGCCCTCGCAAGACACGCGACACACGACGTTGCTATGAATGCCACCTATACAGGTTGCCGATTAAGCGATAACCGCTTCAAAAAAAAATTCGGTTATCATAGTAACCGATTAATTTGTACTACACCTATGTAGTATGATTTAAGAATACTTATAAGAAGTTAAATATAGTAGCTACGAGCTCATCATTATTTATGTAACTAAAATAAATTAAACATATTATACCTAGTTCATTAGTAACAGTAGTTACTAGTTGGTACTCGGTATTAATAAATATCAGTAATCGGTTCTTAACCGGTTAAAACATGTTACGTTATTATAATGTTTTATGAGCAAATTCTATAACGGAAAACGTTTTGCAGTACGAACGTCAACGTTTGAAACGTTGAAAAGATTGATATTTTTAAGCGCTTGGTGCGGTATGTAAATGAACCGTGGTATACCCAAGTCATAAATAATTATATCATTGGTACTCCGTGGTAGAAGTCCGTGACAACACAGATTATGTATTATATATTTATATAATTGTGATAGTAACATATATACATACCACAGTCCACAGATATATAATATAACATACATGAAAATGATACGTTTGATATTATTATACCAAAGTAGGTATTTTTTATTGGAACTGCGAAGAAACAAAACGCTGGGTCATGGCGTTCGCAATGTTTGCAAACGTTTACTTAATGTTTATCAAACAGACGGTCAGAATTTCTCTGTTATCAAATGTTTCGGTAAGAACCGGTAACCGGTTTCAAGCCCTGGTTTTTACCATAGGTTATACCAAAGGTGGTTAGGCGGGTTTCCGCTATACATACGTACCGATATGTACGTGCATATACAAATCCTTTGCTGTGATTGGTTGGTTATGTTTAATTACCACACGATTAACCATGATACCGTGTTTTTGGAAATAGCTAAACATTTTTCGTGTACACGGCAAACGTGCATAGTGGAAACCCACCTTTACAGTGTCCAAGTGGAGGGGTGGTTGTTTGACCTAGTGTAATAATTTTGACCAAAAAATTAATAGTCTGTTCGGGTTTACCAAATTTTTCTTACAAAATAAATGTTGTGTTAGAGACGTCTTATCAAAATATCAATAATTTTCAGAGAACCTATTGAACAGTAAGTACTTAAGTCTCTGATAATTTATCATTTTACGTGTTACTACATACCAAGGGAAATGGTTTATGTGTTATATTATTCATTATCAGTTTAATAATAAATTATTATTATTATTATTATTGGAATATTATGTCAGATAGGTACCATACTATATTTATCATTTATTAAATACGCATCAATATGTGTGGGACTTAGAGACAAAGTGGGAAAGGCTAAATAAAAAAAAAAAGATGATATTATTTAATAATCATATAATAACTTATAGATAATGATATTGTGGTAATATAAATTATAACGCCGTAGGTACCTATAAAACATTAAAATTACTGTGCAAACAAAGAAACGTGTTTATTAATTTACCATAATAATATTATTATTATTTACATAAACGCCGAAGTACCCACTTAAATAGTACTTTAAATTTCATTCCTACTCACTGGAACGAGATCTTAACAGTATGGAGGTCGAGGACAACACTACCTATTACATTATAATATGTTGATAGTTGAACAATTTAATTCGTATTCCTAGTCGTACATTATACATATTACATACTAGTATATAATATTGGACATTTATTTTACTTATTGGGTACCTATATGTACCATTCCTACTTATGGTTATTGTTGCATTTTTAAGAATATCGAGATAAAATATGTTAAAGCGCTATTGTTGATTTTTAAATCACCGAGAACCGTTTATGTTGTTGTTGTTAATTTGCCAAAAAAAAAAAAATGATTTACATAATAATATTTATTGTATACGTTGCATAAGTTTGTAATATTATATTTTCAAAGCATTAATATTGTTCCGATTTAAGTGTGTGGCTGTTAACGAACTTCTTGTGTTTTTTTCTACATATTACAATATTTACTCACTTTAATCCTTTTCTATGCACTGCACGCTCTAAGTATTTATACATACAATAGACGTACCTACCTATACCTACCATCCATAATATTATATATGAGAACGACGTTCGATTATTGTTTTGTACGTAATAAGATGTACTTTGGATGCAAATAGCATAATATTCATTTGTTAACCGTTTATAATTTCTATCCTATAACAATTAGTTTAATGTTTCACTAATCATAAAAAAAACTTATTTTATACTCATGCGATATCTATATGAATATGATATAGACACACAATATTCATAAGAATTTAGATACCAACAATCATTGCGACGACTATCGCATAGCATTATTTTTTACGTTTTTAGATCGAACACTATATCGTGAATAATAGCAGGCTGCTGCTTGTGCATTATACCGTATAATAATAATATAAATGTAACTCATTATATGTTATATTAATGGCCTTGAAACAACTCGTACAGATTGTTTAGCCATACAATTTGTATTTTATACTACCTGCTATATATAAATACGTATAACATGTAATGTTATGGTAATCATAAAAAGTTTTATTTTCATACAATAAACCATCCATTAACGCACTGTTTGGTATATTTTCCATGCATTATTACAGAAAAAACGGTCGTTGAGATCACCGACAAGCATATAGCCTCCAACTATTAATTATACAATTGCAATTGTTAGTTTATATTATTTATAATTTTTTTTATAATAATAATATTTTATATTATCAACTTTCATGATAAGCACCTATTTCTTATAAAATATATTAAGACATTAAACGTATAATTATAAAAATGGAAATTGACAAGGATTCCATATAACATCATTATAGAATTGAACTCCTTTATAATTTCAAATTTATATATCAATATGGTTTGGATGTACCTTTTAGAAATTCAATTAATTCTGTACGGGCTCTATACTATAAAAAAAAATGTGAGTAAAATACCACGTTATATTCAGGGCCACAAGGGCATAACTATGCTACTTAATAGAGATAAAAGTAGCAATGGTAGCATTAAGAAACATAAGTTCGGGACATATACGTAGGATTAAAACATATAACAACAATGTTTAACCTATAATGTTTTATTGATGGGCTTTTTGTACCGTATTGTAGTTTTATTACATTAACAGTGGGTATTTGTCATCAATATTACTTTGAGAAGTATTCAAGTACTTATTATGGGTTCCAAGGTTAGGTTAGGTGAGATTAGAATTTTTCAAAATTTTTTTTTTTGGAAAATTCAAGTTACATGCAATTTTAAAAACTTACATTTTACTTATTTGTTTTCACTATCATGTTGATCGGTGAATCCAATATCAACTTTTGATTTTTAAATCGTACCCAACCTAATCTAATTTAACCGCTGTATGCATAATATATGACAACGATAATTAATAATCTACCTATATATTGAATTTAAAATAAACCCCTTTAAATGAAAAAATAGTAAATTAACTGACTACCTATATCAAAATATATTTGAGTACAGGGTACCAGGGTACCTATAGACCTAATCTATAATTATACTGTACTTTCCTGTTAGGAATTTAATTAACAGCTATAAAAATTAGGTTAAGTGTTTTTTGTTATTTCACCTTATTTGTGCGATGAAATGATTACTTAATTACCACAATCCTCCCCACGATAAGTGAGTAAACATTGTGTACGCAACAGGCTATAAACATACACCGTGCTATAATATAATATTTAATTTATATACCAAAAATAAACTGAATGAACGCCAAACTGATTACACCGTTAGTCAAAACTGTACAACTAATGGTTATTTTCACTAATCTAAACATATTTTGATATTAATTTTCTGATTATTTCGTATAAAATTGTTGCACGAACATTGTTATATCGAAATTTAATATACTATTTAGGTATACAAGGTGAGTTCTAACTTATGACACTAATTAGGTATTCTGAATAATTAATTTTAGTTTTTAAAAATCCAATGTAATTTTTTTTCTAAATGTACTATAACTTAATTCAAATATTTGATATTTACAAATAATAAATACATGAACAAATTTGGCATAATATTGAAAAATATAGTAAAAATTATGTTATAAAAGTATAAAACACGAGGAATAAAAATATGGGTTTTTTAAAAAATATGATTTTTTGTTTAAAATTAAGTTTATTAATGTACAACAACTATGAATGATAAAATTATGTTTGCTTCTTTTATTAACTAACCAAAATTGACAGAAAACGTGTATCTTACTTCTAAATTTACCCTATATATCTAAAACTACCACTTATCAGTGGTATTGATATTTACGTGCAACGAGAACATAACAGAGAAAGTATCTTATGCGTCTAATTAGAAGTTATGCCACTAAATATGTTTTACAGTTTAATATTTATGGATTGACCATATTTTATTGTAACTATATACCAATTTAAAAATAAATTATAATTTGTACATCTTGATTAAATTTTAAAATTTTAAGCCGAATAATAATCACATTATATTTAGTACGTTGAACAAAGTTGACAGTGTTTAAGCGTAATTAAAAAAAACCTAAGATCAGTTTCTGTGAATATGAAACGAGAGGATAGATCCTCACTCTAAATTGAGATTATTAGTACAATAATTATTCGTTTTTAAGAGGACTAATAATAACATTTAATTTTGTATCCATATACTAAAATCTTACATACTTACCCATACCAAATGTAAGTTTTTAAATTCAATGCCTATACAAAACAGCTCACTCCGTAATAAATAAGTTAATGCAATTATTGTATAAAATATCAGATGCTTCAAGGTCCTCGTAATTTCATGACGTCGGTAAATTACTTTGTTTTTATAAATTTGAATTATCATCATTATTTCTACAATAATTGATTTTATGAAACGAAAACATGTTCTAACACAGAGAAATTATTTTATTCGGTTAGTATTCTCTTATACATATGCACAGCACACATAGGTACATATTATATTGGTAGCCAGTAGGTACCTACATGTTATATATTATTATGTTCGTGTTATTATTTTCGTTTTCGGTTTATGAGTTATACCTACATCTAATATATTAAATCTACAAACTATAAATGTATAAAAACACACGCCACAGTAAATTCTAAACATTTATCGCTCCGCTCAGAATCTAAAATATTATAGGCGCATTATATTTCATGTTTAGGGCATAAAACCATGAATTGGTTTAATTTTAAGGCATTTCATTCTTCTTCCTAGATATAATTAAAAGTCAGAACTCAGAAGAGTAGATAGTAATCATAATTATCTATTTGAAGAGTTTACATAGAATGGAGAGTTTAAAGAAGTAAAAATGTTCTATCTACACTAATACTATAAAGCTGAAGAGTTTTTTAGTTTGAACGCACTAATCTCAGGAACTACTGGTTCGAATTGAAAAATAATTTTGTGTTGGGTAGTCCATTTATCAATGAAAGCTATATTATAACATCACGTTACGACTATTAGGAGCTTGGGGAGGTAAAGCATGCATCAAACCGAATTTTCGCACATTGCCTACCAATGTGGCTGAGTTGCATTTATATCCGCTCATCGCCGCGGTTGTCCGCGATCCGACATAGGGTGGCTGAGTTGCACTAACTGCAGCGAGTTCCACCCAAAAGAAGTAGAACAATCACAATTTTTTTAAGAGTTGTCATTTTTTACGGGAAACAAAGTGCGCGGGATCAGCTTTATATAAGTAGGGAGACACCCTAGTTATCATGCGGGTTGGTTGTCACAATCTTACTCTAACAATAACTCTAAAATATGATAATGATAGGTAAAGAAAATAACCAGATATCGAAACCGGTTAAACTAACGAAGAAAAACACTGATGTGATGATGAGAATGAGTAGCTACTTAGTATGGTGGTAACAGACAACAGTGTAAAGGTTAGAATTATGGGTAGAAAGAATCATGGATGTTATACTGCGTAGTGGGTCAGAAATACTCCATGGTGCCGCCTGAACTTTTTATCAGGGCGGGTCAAGCTGGAGTTACTGATTTATAAGGAAGGACAGTAGCATACGGAAAAAATTTTTATTATTGAGCAGGATCCCAGAAAATGTTTTAACCTCAATAACCTCCTCCTCTGTTGATCCAAGACATAGCACCTAAAATAAAAGATTTTAATCTTTGCTCCACATTTCCTGTCAAAATCGTATACAGGGAAGGGATCCTTAGGGGTTGAACTCCCTTACTACTACAATATTTTTGTTAAGGTAATAAATAATATATTATTTCAATTATACCAAAAAAAATGGTCATAGTTTAGACCCCCGTCCATGAAATAAAATCCCTGCAGCTACATGAGTGCCCTCTATATTTCATTGAAGATATAGTTTTTTGTTTTTCCTTATTATCATGTATAAGTACATATTATAATATTTTTTTGCTCATACATGTACTATATAAAAAAGAATATTTCATAATAGTTTTGGTTTACATTTTAATACTTTTTATAACATTTCAGGGAAGGCCAGGGTTTTTTTTGGGAGGGGGCAGGCCCTTCCTTGCTTATACTTTGCGCCACCACTGCTGATACCAAAAGCGGCATACCACAGGATTTGCGAGAAAACACAAATATTATAATCTTCAGCGTGTCGTTTGTAGATATAAGTTATTCGTTAAGGCCATACCTACTGTTCGGTATTATTCCCTAGCTATGTTCAGGTACCTATTGCCGTTTTAAAATCGTTTATTTCATAAATAGATTTTTATAATTGTAGACTGTTATATAATAAAGTGCAAAAATACATTCATTAGTCTGGAGAATTCGATTTTAACGAGTGTGATCTTGTGCACCGGCCATAATGTGTATAGGAAAAACGCACTAAAACACAACTGCCCACACTATTATAGTTGTGTATTTAAGACCTTTATTAAATTATATGTGTCGTAATAAAAACGTATTTCTCAAATTATTATTTCGATCGTTGTTAAATAACCGTCGACACAGTTTGTTATTTCTAAAAATCATTAAAACTCAAGAATCGCGTTCAGATTAGTGTAAAGATGTTCCCTTGTTATCAAATTAACTCCCAATAAATAATTAAACATATTGACAGTAAGTTTGTAAAAATTTCAAAAACAGATGTAATATCTAGTTACATGAAAAAAAACAATATTAAGGTGTACGGCGTTTCTATAATACTATTATACATTTTTTTCTACAATTAATTTTAGAAAACACCATTTATATTAAATTTGAAACAATATTACGATATGATATTGTCATTTATCCATTTCGCTCGCCTATATTATAATGATTTTGCTTGATATTTCTTTAACTAAACACTATTAATTTCATAATATGATTATATTATTTTAAAACAATGCTATAAATGTAATAACTTTATTATACAATTATGAAATGCATCTAAAAATATTAATAAAGTGTTATTTATTTTCTTAATTATTAACTTAAATATAATGTATTTATATTAGATACTATTTAGAAGAAAAATTGTAATTTTTTAAGTACCTATGTTGATACGTTGTTTGCTCAGCCACAAACTGTTCTACTTGCGACCTGTCAATACTGTTAAAAATATTATTTTATACATAATATTATATATCCATATACTCCACAGAGTTAACTACCTAGATACAACAGGTAGTAATACAAATATTGTTAATAAAAATATTATTATAATGAAGAGATAAATATTCTAAATATAATTTTTGTATGCATTCATTTGATCTAATATCACGTTAACCAATAACCACATTCCCTCGAACATTGTGGTAAATATTGTGTTTGTTTTGCCTGTCCAACGACAAAGATAGATGCAGAGTATACCTAAAAGTATATAAGGTTATCAATAATAAACCCCTTATTGTATATCTACAATTTTTAAATGTTGCGTCTATAATGTACTCTATTATACTGATATTATGAAGATTTTTATATATTATTTATACACTGGTATGAATAAATTATAACATGGATTTTTAAAATTATTATCGAAATATTAACTTGAAATTATAAATATGGTGATCAGGTATGTATAATTTATAATATTATTCTAATGTTAGTATGCATGTTCAATATATTTATACGATAGTTAAATGATAATGATTTACGAACGGCACTTATGAAATGTTTTTAATAACTAACTATCTGCCATCTGGGTAGTTACAGTTATATTATTATAATGTTTATTATCAAAAAAAAATGTAACGCTTTTCTAAATTTTTACGACACAAAGACTTTTTTTATAACAAGGCTGATACAATAAAAAAATCATAAACGAAAAGATTATTTTTAATTTGTTGAAACCTTAGTATTTTAAAAGTAGAAATATTGAAATTACCCATATGGTACCTAATATAAGTAATATACATTCATTTAAATATATTTTTAACGTATAATATTACATTAACTTGTATGTATATTGCATACAATTAATATACAATAGTAATTTCATTATTTTGCTACATTTAAAACTACAAACTAAACATTTTAAATTTAAAATAATACAATGTTATTGACATTTTAAATATTAGTTGTCCGGGAGTATCTATAAAAATGCTCAATTGTATGTGTAATGATTTAAGTATAAAAAAAATTACTTTCGAGAAATGTTTTTAGACAGAAACTAACAACATGTTTTCGATAGTCTGTCATATAATAGCATAAACATAGTATGTGTTGATAAATGTTGAGATCGGATGTTTAAGAATTCGAGTATTATTGTTTGGTTTCAAAACAATACATCGTCTAATAACCGAAAATATTTGTATTTCCGACGCCATTGACAGGTAGGTACCTCGTGGTTACATAATATAACTTCTATATTTCATGATTAGTTCATTATCAAAAATATTTGCATTTAAAATTGTATGCGCATTAGAGCGCATTTAGTATTAATATTATGATGGTATTAAATTGATTATTTTTGCATTTTAAGTAAGTTTATAACATATTAACCCAACAGATTTTGCCTGACATCGAACAAAGACATAATATTTTTATGGTTTAATATCATTATAAGTATCTATATTTGTCCGCTAAAACAAGTAATATATAATAATAGAATACAAAAGAAGTATTAAATTCCAATAATCAGTGTAAACATTATTTATTATTATTATCCGTAGACTCGAGAGCTGTCGAAACGATATTTTAGAGAATTATGTAGGTCACAACTCGCGACTCATTTTTCGGCTTGAATTTTTGTTTGATTAAATTGCTTAATATAATTACATATCATATTATGTCATGTGCAGAATGATGACGTTTAAGACATCGTATAAATCGAGCGTAATGAAAGAATATAGAGTTAATCTCATTAAAGTTCTTAAAGTTCTCTTCTATTCACCTCGGGCGTGAAAAAACAAAACAATCAAATTTGACAATATACATAAACAAATAAATTATGTATATTATACTAAAGGTGCAGTGTAACTCTACAACTGTTCACCGACGCACAGCTAAAATATACACTGTGACTTGTGACTTCCCCTCAGCAGACTGCAAATATTCGTGCATTTTTAACTTTCAATTAGTGAACACTTTTAACCTCTGAAAGTCTGAACAAGTAAAAAGTGTAGTCAAATATCATCACTTACAATCGTTAGAATTTTACGATTATTTATTTAGCACTCGGGCGATAATAATGACGTTTATTTAAATTTATAATACGCATAAATTTAGCAATATGAATAATGCCATCGCAATTAGATATATCACATTCGTGTTTGTAAACAATTTACAACACACATTATAGTATTATATGACGGATTGTTAGTAACCATTACCGAGTTTATAATCAAATGCAGTGTAATTATTTTAACGGTTTCTTTTTACACTCATTGTTTCAAAAATTATTAACGTTTTTTTTTTCTGTTAACTATTTATTAAAAAGTATATTATAAACAAGTTTCCTGTAAACATTTTGGTTTATCTACCTTCGTTAAGCAAGCTGTGTTGAAGGTAGAGAGTTATTTTCTTATAAGCTATACACTAAAAAACATTCATAAAACAACACATTTACAATAAATGAAATAAAGACAAATTATGAATAAAAACAAAATACATAGGTACTTACTAATTTCTTAAATTTACAATTCAGACAAATAAAAATTTGATGAAGATTTATTTATATTAATATCACTATTTACTCTAAGATCTTTAGACAATTCAAGTATGTTGGTCCTCAAAAAATGTCTGGCCGATACCTTTTTTATGTAGCTTACATATTTTAGACTATGTCGTAAAGTTGCATACAAAAATTATATTTTTTATTTTTATTTTTGTTATCTTTTTCCTTAAATAAATAACAGTATACTTTTTAATGCTTTTTTTAATTTCATACTCCAGAATATTATCCTAATTTACAAAAATAAGATTTTTAAAAGGTTAATTAGTTATGACTAAATTTTAATTATTTAAAGTAATTATGATTGGAGTATCGCACAGGTAACATAAGTTGCCTCTTGTATTAAATGTATTTACAAATTAAGTCCGAATAGATCCGGGTCGCATATTATGTATTCTAATCAGTGATTCTTAAAAAACTCATAGTTAAATTAAATAATAAATATAAATTTACTTGTTGAAGGTATAATAATTATGATGTAACAAAAAATCAAATATATGTTGAATCACTTGGATCAAATCAAAAATCAGTATTATTCAAAAATTTGGTTACGGTTTACTTTTTTGATAAGCTTTTTTCAAATTCTATCCTTGTTATTTTATTTTTAATCTGTTTTTCAGTAAATAAAATATTGTTTTGGTAGAATTTCCTAAATTGACATAGGTACAAAAATTAGTGAACTTCGCTAACATATACTTCTAACTAACATTAAAGTATCAGTTTGAATTATTTTTAAAACATCTGAACATGTATAAAATATATTTGGATTCGAACTATTAAAAAAAACTATAAAATATTTTTTGAAAAATAAATAAATAAGATAGAATATTTAAATGATTTTTATATCATCAAATCTCTTTACAATCTATTACTTCATAATGACTATAGTATTTCTCTATAGTTCGTTCAATTGTTTTCTATTTAGTACTTTTTTTATGATTTAAATTTTAAAATTGAATGTTGACTTTTCTCTAATTGTAAGTATACATATTTTAACTTTTTTATCACATAAAAATCCACACCCTACATATTACAGTGTCCATAAATAAGTATTTTATATCAGCTTGGCAAATCTAAATTTTATATTTTGTATACCATGTTTATCGTAATTTATAATTCTACGTAATACCTATATCTCGTAACATTAATCAAAGCCCTCAGCTCTGGGAACTTACAATTTTGTCCTCCGAAAAGTACGGTTTGATCCAATTTGATACCAGAAACCTCCATCGAAGTCGATGATCAGAGCATATTTTCCAAGCTTTAACATTGTTTTTATAAACATTTGATATAATGCGTGTTAACGGTAAAAAGGACCATCCAGTATTATGAAATATATATTATGTACATTTATCGATTATTTTTATATTTACGGAAGAATTGTTACAAATTTACCTCATGAAATAGAGTAAAATAGATTACCACATCTTGCCAATGATTTATCATAATGTATTATATTATTTCCATACAAAAAAGTTGTATCCGTTTGACACCACGTATGTATATTATGTTTAATACGCCGACCGAGAGATCCAGAAGACCAGAACACGTTAATTACATTTTCCTTAGGATTACCCTAAACGTGTGTAATTGTTATCAATTTATTAAGTCTTGTAGAATTTATAAAAACAAATTAACTTAATCCTAACCGTTATCGATCACTGATCAGTACATAGCTAAGCATTATCTAAAGGAGGCAAATTCTCAAAATTCTAAAATGTTTTGATATTTTTCCTTTTATTAAAATATACTACAATTTGTAAATAAGTAAATAAATAAAAATATAAAAATGTGATCATTTATTTATTTGAAAAAATTGTTAGTGTTGTTACATACATTCAAGTAAAAAATGTATGTTCATTTAATATAAAATTTATTTATTTAGTTTATAATAGTCAGCCATACTATTCTAGTATTCTAGCAATTATATTGAAATTCAACTATTCTCTGATTTCCATTAAATTTGTTTCTCATAAAATTTTTTTTTTCATTAGGTTTTTCTCTATAATTTATTTTAATAAAGGTATAGAGTTTGAATTTCTTGTAATTCGTCATAGACAGAATGTTATGTGATACAGTGGAGTAACCAGGGGGGGTTAGGAGTTCAACCCTTCCCCTCACTTACTTGGCTTAAAAAAAGAATATCATAGAATTTGTTATTATAATTTATACATATTTATAGTTTTGTCATATGTGAAAAATATGACTCAACTTCTTTTAGGCAGCTTTATAACTTTAACATTTTAATACCACAGAAAAGATTAAATTAATACTAAGAAGTACTATCATATTATAATAAATTATTTAGAATGGCTTTTTGGTGAGCAACTCACACTGTTTAAATCTTGGAATATCTGACACCAGTAGCGTACTTTTTTTTCTATAAATGTCAATAAAAAATTATTTATCCAAAATGTCAAAATGTCAAAATGCTTAAAAATGTAATAACTAAGTTTTTATTATAGCTAAAATATTAACGATACATAGGCATCATGGTTATTTTTTATTAGCATTTTAAGTTCAAATGTTGTCAATACCACAGTTAATTTGTAGTCCAAAAATTATAAAATATCTAATGTATAAAGCTAAGGCTAGACAATTTAATACAAGGTCTTCCATACAAGTACCTAGTTCATACTTTTACCGAAAAATTACAGATAATTTATGAAAATTGGTATGCAAATACAATGTTTTTTCAAAAATGAACTCATTCTGGTAAGACATAAATTAAATTTACGTCTTGCTTACTATAATTGACAGTTGAAACTTGATAAATATTTTTTGAAAAAGTAATAATAATACGGGCAATGGGGGGAGGGTCATCCCGTTAGCCCTCCCCCCCCGCGGACGCCACTATCTGACACATGTAACATTCAATCTATACGAGACTGTACCTACTGACACCACACAAAAAGTATGCGTATTTTTTAAATACCCTAAACGACAAAACGTAATGGTAAATTCAATAAAAAGCGTTTGTCCTGGATCACAGATTACTAAATTAAAATTACTTTGTCCAACAAGATGAGTCAATCGGCATGATTCCA
>WHPZ01590466.1:0-16210 GCA_016617965.1 Macrosiphum rosae
GTTATAGCTACAAATTTACAAAAATAATTTTCATAATCCATAGTGGGTTTTGACTAATTCAGTTTATTGGCCACAATTTATTAGAATCTCAAAATTATAATACCTATAATACTATTAAGTATACTACGTATAATATACTATAATGTATGAATATGTACGTATCATGTATGATTATCAATTATTTAAGTTAATTATATAAAATATACTACATTTCTAAGGATAGTTGAACGCTAATTTAAACTTTTAAAGTGTTATATAGGTAGGTACTTAAGATAATAAATTCCGTGAATACTGCTTATGAATATAAATTCATTTTATTTCATATACCTGATATGTGTATCTGATTTTTATATAAGTACTTTGCATATTCTCTACTTGGATATAAAATTGAATGTTAAAGTGTTTCAATTTCTTATACAAATAATAATGTGAAAGACGACTTCTCTAATTTAACATCCAGCTAATTTTTTTATTTAAATTGTCAAGTGGAATAAAATAAATACACTCCCAAGTCACAATTCAAATAATATGTATTCAGTTAAAATTACTTTCAATAATAAATTAACATAACAATATATTTCTTTGCTCCCTTGGAAAAAGGGCTGAAGTCCATTTCCAACTTTTTGCGACAGCAGTACCTATCAAAGTTTGAAAATTCCTACAGTTCATTATATCCATACATATTTAAGATATTTGTATATTATATATATATATTACATTCTTAATGCATGTCACCATTAAAATTCTTGTTACTATGAATAATTAACGAGATAACTGTAGTTATGCCTTTTTGATTTCACTTGTTCCGACTTAAGCCCTATATTTGTCCACGACTTTTGTCTTTATGATTTCACTTATTTCGACTTATGTCTTTTTGTCCAGGCATAAGTCATCATACGTCTTTTCTACCAAACGCAGAAACGGTCATGTTTAGATATGCCCTATTTATTTCTTCAATTATATGAGTACCTAATATTCGTCACTGACTTATGCCAAATGTACCAAAAGAATTAGCAAAAATTAAGCTTTACATCTGCGGAAAAACATTTTTTTGTGAAAAATTGACTTAAGCTCTTTCTACCCGGGAGCAAAGATTTATAAATAATATAAATTATTTCATACTGGTATGAGAACAATTTGTATAATATATAAACAAAAGTTTATTTTTGAACGTACCGATACCTACCATTAATATTATTAACATTATTATCATTAATATTATTTTATTAAGTAGATGTTCGAAACTATCGTTCTTGATTCAATTAAACAAAATGTCTATTAACTCTATTAACTATCATTATAATTTATAATTAGATGCACTAGCTGTTGTCTGTTTGGTAGGTATTATTATGTTACAAGTACATTAACAATAGAAAATAAAATAATATAAATTATAAATTGCAAGTAAATAAATTGAATTGTAATGCCAATAGTGACATATTTTAAAAGTAATAAACTAATAACAAAGAAATATTTTTTAGAAGGTATTTAATATACTTTAAGATAGGAGCAAACTCATCCATCAAGGAAATTATAAACTTGATGTTTCATAAGCTTTGATTTTGTTTCAATTAAAACTGAAATAGTTAGGTATATAATTTACCTCAATTTATCTTAATTATTGAAAATGCTTATAAAATATAAAAACGGTTACACGGATAAGTTACAGCGGTAGGTACGACGTTAAGTATAAATATATTTTATTTAGAGATTATAGATTTATAGACTATAATAATATTGTTCAAACAGCTGAATTATGATTTTATATTATATGATTCTAGTTTGTTATTTTCTAAGGAGTATTGTGTATGCAAATCTTCATGCTCTTGTGATAAGACTCGGTATTGTGTGCAAAATAAATTACACACATCTGTGACCCTCTTAACATTGCTCTCACACACGTGGAAATGTTAAAATAATGCAATAATTAAGGCCGCATACTAATAATAATACTAATATTAACATATATTAATATTACCAAATCACAATTTAAACCAGAAATGCTTCCCATGTGATAAAGTGTGAGACTTCAGATGCTTCGATTTCAACTCTGCAAAATCCTTAAGTTAGCTTGACATTTCTTTTAGAACTTAATCGTGGTGTTTTTTGAAGTATGAATTTCTATCTTAGATATACAGGAGTAAAAATGATCAAAATATGGACATTTAAACATTTTATTTAGTAACAACTAAGTTAGAAATTAATATTTTATAAAAGGTCTCTATCAAGTTTTAGAAAATAATATGTCACATGCCTTCAAGTTTTTACAAAATTGAAATTGGTATGGCCAGACACTCACAGTATACCTACACATAGAAAGGGTAAACGGATACTTTATACTATATTTTGTTTGAGTTGCATACCGCGGACACTTTGTACGGTGAAAATAAATTGATAAAAATCAATCGCGGACACTTTGTACGATATAAATAAACCGGGAAATATAGTCGGGAGATAAGATAAAATTGAATTGCTCAAAACTTTAGATCGCGAATCGTGATCAAATATTTGGTGGAAGTGTTCAAAAGTGACTTGTACGGGTAAAGTTACTGCAAACCTTCATGAAAAAAAAAGCCAAAATACACAAAAAACGATCCACGAAGCCTGTACACAGCACGAAAATAAAATAATTACAAATACACAATTACTTGAAATAATTTGCCATACTTTTAATTTTTAAATATCATATTGACTATTATTATTATTATTAAATTTATATATTATGATTTATGACTTATAATTGACGGTGAATTTTTTTTTAAATTTCATGGAGCCTGTAGATACTACACACTTATATCTAGGTACCTCAAATAGTACAATTGTATTGTTATTTGAAATAGTACAAACTGTCCGCCATATTGACAGTTGTTACCACCTAAAATAGTACAAACTGTCCGCGGTTTTAATTTTTTCTAGGTGACCGTACAAAGTGTCCTACAACCCATAAAAAGGTCTAAAAATATTATATTTTTGACTAACTGCTAACTAGACCAACCACAATTATACAATAATAAATAATATTAATACAATATATCAATATGAAATTGACAAACAAGCCCGGATTAGGGGGGGGGGCAGAGGGGGCTATGGCCCCGGGCCCACGGATATCAAACAATAGTGGGCGCCTGGTGGATAATAATACGATTTTGAAATATTTGGATACAATATATTAACTTTTCCTATGGGCTAAGGCTAACTATATCGATAATGAAAGATAATTTTATTATTATTACGCTATCGAAATATCGAAAATATCGACCATTTTTAGCAGAACGATAAGGAGGAAATGTGAGGAAATGGGATTTATAGGAATCCCAGGTACCTACTGCGAATACCGTTGATTACGTATTTACGTCGGCCGACGGTTGAAACATTATTTACGTTGTTTTTCTACGAAAACAATACAAGTCTTGTAACGGGATTTTTTTTATTTTGATGAAAGTGATGATAAACCAATTTCAAATATTACAGCAACAGATCATGGTATTTCAAATGAAAATATAATCAATGAAACTTATATAAATTGTAAGTACTTTTGAATATTAACTAGAATAATGAACACATGGAAACAGTAATATTTATGATTTATTGATTCATTATATATATTATGTTTATTGTTCAAAAACTTTGATTTAAAAACAAAGTATTTAAATAATAAAATAAAATAGAATAAACATTTTGTTGGAGGGGCCTAAAATTGTTTTGCCCCGGGCCCCAAATTATCTTAATCCGGGCTTAATGAGTAATGACAAAGAAGAATAAGGATACAATATGTTGACAATTATAGGTATATATAGGAAAAAAATGTTTTAGGATTTGTAAGATCAGTTGGAATGTATAAAATGTTTTTATATAAATAGGCATGTATTAAGGTAAATAGTATAGACAATATGTGGGTTGTGGTTACCATCTATTATTTATAAGATAATAAATTTAATGTTTAACATTATTTATACCTCTTTATTGGTTTCAAACACAAATTTTCAATAAGATTTAATTACTAGAAAAATAAGGTATTTATGATACAATCGCCATAGGTAACATACATTAATCCATATTCATATTATAATTTACAAAACTATAATTTAAAAACAAATATATATCGAAAAAAATATTCAACAATCCAATTACATATAAACAACATATAGGTACCATTCATTAATTAACCTGCAAACGTTTTATTTTAGTCTAAAAGTATCATAATGAAAATAAAATACTGAACATTTTTGAAACTTAATACATAATTAGGTATTTGCATATAAATATGCATAATATAATAATTCAAATACAATAATATTAATAATAATACAATTCAACGATTATAACACATTTAAATGAGTACATTTTCTATTACTATTATTAATACTCATAAACTTTATTTAAACTACATAAACTCAAATTAAAGCTTAATAATATTGCACCACAAATACAAAAATAATAGGACTCAGCAATAGTGTTATTGTACGATATTTCAGATCCATGTGTTATACGTCTATTTATTTGACATAACATAATAATATGTGAATGAATATTATGTTAGCAGTGACAAAACGTTTATTTAGGGATTGACAATGTTATCGATATACACAAATATATCATTGATTATTGCTAGCTGGAATGTATGGGAAACAAACTTTTGGCAACAAAATGAGCAAATCTATTAACTTTAGCAATAGGTAGAAAAGACTTAAAGCACTTATCAATTGATTTTCAGATTTTACTATGAGCCAGTATAAGAGTAACAGTTATATTTGTGTTAGGTAATACAAATTATTTTCATAAAAAATCTCCTAATTTCTTACATAAGAAATAACAATTAATTGTTACCATAACAAATTAATATATCCTATATTATATAATATAATATATCCTAATAAGATCGATAGAATTTAAATTATTTTTAAGCGATTTTGCAAATGTTTTTAAATAGTATACTGTATACTTGTGTATTATATTATATAAATCAATAATAGTAATTATAGATGGATAAATAGTAAAATGTTTTGAAAGATCGTGGATATGTAAAATTGTTATCCAATTTAAGTAAATTTCAGTTGTAAGCCTAAAGTCAAATATGCGCTATTCTTCCAAACCATATTAGGTATGCTGTCGAACATAAATTAACTGTCACAAAATTTAAATAAACAAAACATTCGATTAAAAAAAAAAAAAAAAAATTGTATTATGACAGTCAAAAAAAAATATTATTATCCCGGTAGTCGAGATTCAGCATAGAAGTCGGGTTCATCTTCGTCATTATTCATGTTGATCGGCTCATTGCTGTCCAGCTTAAGTTGAAGAACAAATATAGTATTAGGTATCCACAAAATAAAAATGTAATAATTAATCCAGCGATAATATACTTACTGCTCGTAATTCTTTTGTAGTAAATATTTTATCACATAGTTGAGATCGCACCGGTATCATCATGATTAAGAAAAACGGAAACAACAAAGAAAATGATGACGACTTAACGCTCCACAAAATACACAAACATACAAGTTGAATTCCAGTGAATAGATGCATTTTGTATGTTTGTACCTGAAACGCAAAATCAGACATGAAACTAATTAATAATTAACCAATTAAATTAAAAAGATCTTCCAAAGAAAAAAATATTTCAATATAAATTAAGTTTTCAAAAATATTGTTTAGTTTATTCCAAGAATCTGGAACATGTATATCATATAAGTATGCACTTGGATTTTTTTATTTATACACAATTAATATAATATACATATTATTATTATAAAGTGTTTGTGAAGCATGATTTATTTATACGATTTCTCTAAACGTATTTCTTATACGTTAAAGTTGTATTAAATTAGATATAATATGATTTGATTAATATTACAAATGTTTACCTGCCAATAACAATGAAGTTTGGCTGAAATTGAATATATTAATACACTTACATGGCGAACGTATGGGGCTTCTGAATGATGTTTCACTGGCATGAAAACCAATTTGAGACGTTCGAAAAATTGTATACCGTCGATAGACGATATTCCCATGTACAGAAAGACTCCAAAAAGTACAGCCATTGGTATCAATCGCAGTAAAGGAGACATGACCACTGAACAACCAACCATTATGGACACTAATAGAGAGCTGACTCTTTGCTCTAATAATAAAAAATAAATGATTTAAAAATAAGACTAAATAAAATAAAACATTAAAAAATACATAAAAGCTGAGAACTAATACTGTATCTTTATTACAATAATATTTACAGTCACGAATGGATGACGTTACATAATTTAAATGTTCTTTATTTTTGATAAATACCAAAGTACTTACTCCAAATATTTTATAATTCTTATCAGTTTAAAATAAAAACATATCCAAATTTGAAGATATTTCAAAAAACAAAGATATTTTAAAAATTATTTTATGCATCTTATTAAAACGATATTATAACTTGTAACAAGCCTGGTGCAAGTTAATGATAATTTTTAATTGAGTTAAATTAAGTTGATAGAAAACATTTTAAAAAGTTTAAAGATAATAGTTATCCTAATTTGTTTATTATAGATATAGCCAGTAGTATGGTTTAAAATAATAAAAATTAAACGTTTATGCAATACGCATCACATCAATAATAACTTTATTATATTTATTATTTAACTATTTATCAATTAAAATTAGTTAAGTTAAAAATTAACTTAAAATTAACTTAGCTTTAACTTTTTAACTCGTTTATGCCCAGGCTTGCATAAAAATTTATTACGTATTGATACGTAACTATATCTATATTGATACAATTTTTCAGTATCGCAAGCCTGTGTTATGTTTTTTTTAATCTAAACCTCGAGTGTTTGGACTTGAATTTACTTGGCGTAGATATACAAAACCACGTGGATAAAGTCCAAAGAAGTCGCAAAAATATCTTAAACTACATTCGTTTGCGATACAATTATTTTGCACGAACCTTTTACTTCAATAATATGAGGCTTTTGACCGGGGGCGTGAGTTCGGCTCATCACTGTTAGCGATGACACGTGTGCTACGGACCTGACGGTCGCGGCGCTCATCCATGGGGCGCCAATCACTCCACACATCAGATTGATGAAATTTACTAGAACGATATCCAAGTGAAAGCCGCTGCCCTTCTGAAGTTTGCGTTCTTTTTTAGCAATAATCAGCCTGTGAACCGATGGAGTGGTCAGTTATATTTTTAAGTTGTATGCATCAAATTTCACTAGCACTAACACGCGCATGTACATACTCGCTGATGTGGGTTTCCATGAACATGAGAATGTAGACTAGTATAGCCGGCACGATGGCAACGAAGGGTACCCAGGGTTCGATGGGCCTCTTTAACCCGCTGGGCGATATGAACCACCCACGTGCCGCTGGATCTGATGGCGTTAAACCTTCAGGAACTTTGAGCTTTTCAGTGTAAGTAGTTGGATTGAAATAGTCGGCGGCTACCATCGATATGATGGCTATGGGTACGCCAAAATCACCCAACGCTCTACGGATCTGAAATTATTACCTTACCTATAAATAATTTATTGCACAGACAGTTGGGAGTACCTACAAAGGGGCATTAATGTTACATACAATCCTAAAATCCATAGCTCATTTACTTAATTTTGTTTCATTAATTTTATTTGATTATAAATTAACAAGTTAAGTTTTGTGTCCTATTAAAACTAATTAATTAATATGTAATTTGTAGGTATACAAGACAATTCGATACGTATGAAATCCAAATAATATTATGTTAAAACCAATTAATGAAACATAATATTGTGAAATGGAATGAAGTTTCTCATTTCGTCAATATTATACTCTATACTCACAATTAATGAAGACATATTTTATAATAATGAAAATTTACTCACATTTCTTCCAAGAAATTTGCTATTTCTGAAATGCCGAAGGTAATAGGCAACGAAAAATGTTCCCAGTGCTAAGATAGTGCATAGTAGCGCAGTATTCGGCTGCTTTGTGATCATAGGTTGGTGATCTACTGGTCTAAACAACTCTGTATCGCTAAACAAAATTTTTATAGGTTCTATTTTATTCAAGATTATGATTTTATCCACAATGTATACAATTAAACAGCGAATAATTATTATAAAATAATTCAAAAATATATAAATAAAAACCCACTAAGAAACATATTTTAACAAAAAATAATTATAGTTAAAATTGCCATATATTTGTATTTGTATTGAAGTTGTTAAATATAATAAAAATATCCCACAGTGGAAAAACAAAAACACTCAATAGGTTTTTACTATTTATCGGTAAATTCAGTTGTTTTATAATATGTTAGTTAACGTTATACTTTAATTAAAAATCCACGAATAAACAAATGTATTTATTTTCTTTTGCATACGAGTATATGACGATCAGCTATTAATAGTAATAATGATAAGAATATATTGTAATATAAAGAATTATTTAAAAAAAAATTTAGATAATAACAAACAGAATAGATGCTAACAAATTAAGCACTCACTTAGATGTAGAATTATAGGAAGTAGAGTTTGAGAGAGAAATGTAATTTTCACTGCCTGATAAATTGTTTTCTTCACAATAGTCCTTCAATGGTAACAGAGGATGTTTGATAAATACCTTTAAAAATAACAAATATTTTACGATTGAACATACATTTCCATAGGTATATTATATGCGAATGTACCTATTCAATGATTAAAGAGTAACATGAAAGAAACTACTATCATTATTATACTTACGTTAAAACATTTTGATAAACTTTCCCATATGTAAATTAACGATATGAGGGACGCAAAAATTTCTTCAGTAAACCTTGTGAAGACTTTTACTAGAACACTGCCTTCAACACAACTAACAAGTAGAGCAATGATTACCAACCATATGCCAATGTACACTCTCATAGGTAAGAATTCGATGTCGTTGCTTCGACAAAACTACAAAATACACGACAAATACGCACGATTTTATTAGAGAGATATTTAGACATAGAAAAGGAATCCGAAAACTATCGAACTGCACTAAACGCAAACTCACAGTGAACAGTGCTTCGTCAAAGAGCAACAAAGGTCCAGTAGTTCCGACTATCAATAATGGCTGTCCGGAAAACAGCGAAAAGACGACACCGGACACAGATGTGGCGACTAGCGTTTCTGATATCCCGATGAAGTTTTTCGTTTTGTCCGCTGAAAAATAACGAGAAGACGTTTGTAAATTTAAAAATTATAGCGATTTTCTCAAATGGGCGGGAATCATCAGTTTGTTAATCTAAAACTATTATGGTATTCTACTGACCCATGAGACCGCCAAAAGTGATTGCTGCTGACAGAGCGGCAAAGTATATAAATATTGCTGATGCTATACACTGTAAATTTAACCCTTGAATGAAGTCGGATTTGTAGTACGGTAATCGGCGTTTTATGTCCTTCACTAAACCTCCCCAAGGTTTTTTTGTACGTCTCAAAGGGTCATCTTTGTTATCGTCGCTCTTTTCACTTGAAGTTGAAGTTAAGGTCGTCACTAAAAATAGACCATAGACATTTGATGTATTACTTTATTTGTTTACATATTTGAAATGAATCATTGATGGTCCATACCAATAACTGACAATATTTTACCTTTTTGTGAGGCTGCGCGTGTTTTTCGCCTCTTGATTTGTTCGCTTTTTTCTTTAAGTTCCCGTAAAGATAACAATTCTTCTCTTTCCCAATCGCATGGGGGCAATACAATACTGCTATCGAGAAACTCATTCAATAAACTAATCAGTTCTTTACGTTCCGCCGCTTTGTACGCTTTACAATGAAATTCCTACAATTATCAAAAAATCAATTATGAAAATCATTTAATTTGTTTGTTAAATATTAAATTTTAGCAGTTTTTATACATATTTCTTAAGCAGTGTTTTGTTAGGTACCTACGTAATTAAATTTGTTTAGGGGTCATATATATATAGAACATTACTTACAGAATTTGACATTAAAGTCGACATTGATCTTCCAACTTCATGATAATCGATATCCTTTGGATCAGGAGGACCCAAAAGTATAAACATAAATCTTACTGGTATTGTAACTTCGGTCAAAGAAGGTATCACGATACCCTCAGCCAAACGTACAAAAGCTGCGGTCCTCTTTTTTAAAAAATCCACAGATCCAACTAACACCGTAGTGGCTTCAGCACCAATTGGTATTCGTTTAAGAATACTTTCCTTTTGAGCTCTTTTCACCATGTCTTCGGTTGACGAGGTATAAGTCTCTTCTTTCATATCAATATTAATATGATTTTTGTCCAAATTTAGGAAAGAACGATTGTTGTTGTTATTGATGACTCCAAATTTAGGGCTTGAATGCATTTCATGGCTTGATAAAGTACTTTTCATTTTTGACTTTCCGTCCTCATTAAGATTCTAAAAATAAAACAGGTAAATACTATTGAACCTTTATAGTAAATATAACGCATAGATTATAACTAAATTATAAACTATAGGCTTGATTAGCTACTTGGTATTATTTGTTTCAAACAATTTTGAAATCTAAAAAATAATGAGTAAACTACACAATTAAAGCATTGCATTTTGTATAATACTAATTTATTAATTTAAATATATATATAATATTATATTGTATTAATGGTAAAAAGCAAATCGTGAATATGTCATAAATCGTTGGCCTATAGCCTCAATCTGAAAGAAGTTTTAAAAAAGCGATTCAGATATAGTTGTAGCAGGTGGACACTTGTCAATCAAAGGATTTTATCTAAATATTCTATTCTACTATAAAACAAACAATAAAAAATTCTTAAATGTTGTTAATAATTTAAAACGAATGATGCACATTATTATTATTATTATTATTAATGTTATTATTATTATTAAATATATTTATATTCAATCAAGAGACTTAGTTTACATTGTGTGTAAGTGATGCCGACCGCTTAGCCAGAAATTCTGCCTCAAATTGCTGTCAGAAAAACAATATTCAAACAAAATTATAGACATATACCTATTATTAAATCATATAAAAATAATCGTGGCTTTCAAAATTTTTCAAAATTTAAAAATGTTATGTTTATAAATTATATGCATTCTGTAGAAACATATTATAGAGAACATTCTATTTCAAAATTATTACTGTAAAATTGGTTTTTTTTTTAACAATTAAGAAAAAATCATTGAAGATAAAAAAATAATCCAAATAATAAACGATATTCTGAAGCCATTTTAAAATAAAATGAATCAATGAACAAAAATTACCGTAAGACTTGTGTAACTGGATGTGTTTCGTCTAATAAACCTACTAAACTTGTCACTATCTTGTTGAACGTGTTTATGTCGAAGCAACAACAATCTCATGACCG
Organism: Macrosiphum rosae; assembly: GCA_016617965.1. NCBI lineage: Eukaryota > Metazoa > Arthropoda > Insecta > Hemiptera > Aphididae > Macrosiphum > Macrosiphum rosae. The sequence continues at coordinate 11,326 of WHPZ01590466.1, forward strand.
CAGCTTTGTCTTCTTGATTGATCAGTTCCTCGACGGCCATCTGTTCGACCACCCGATATATTACACCGGGTAGGTCTTTTTCTTCCAAGTCCAGTAAAATCACACCTTTAGCAAAATTACCTGATAAGTGATAGCTCTTGGTGGGTATTGTTAACGTATTTTTAAAAACACACCTGACTCCAAAGACCTTCTCACGTTCAATAGCGAATGGAAACTCAAAGAAGCCACGTGCGGACGTCCCCATCTGTCCGTGCCTTCTTGCACGTCTTCCTCGTACTTTATCCATCGAGCAGTTTCTTTCCACTCTCGTTCTTCTCCGGTACCTTTTAACTCGTCTAGTTGAACAAAAACCTGTACAAATAAGTCAATCATTGAGAAATATACGCGTGAACAGCGCGACGCATAAATAAAAACAACACATTTTATCTCAAAAGGTGGCTCAACGAGCAATGTACTTGAATATTTTAATCATAATCATAGTATTATAATAATAACGTACCGCATGAGGACTATGATCTACGTATTTCTTAATCACTTTTATTGGCAAGCCTGCGATTAAATTCCCCTCTATATCTCCAGCATACGGAACCAAAAAGGAACTTTTATTTTTGCCGCTGAATCTCCTTTTTTCTTTATTGCAGTCGTATCTATGACCTACAAATAATAATTTGAAATAATAGTATTATATTTTTATCATATTTTTGAAGAAAAAAAATGTTTAATATTCTAATTAATACTCCTGTTATCTGACATCATAAAAAAATCACTGTTATATTAATTAACGTCACGAATGTCATTGTTGTGTCAACAATGTTACTCAGGTGTATGAAATAAATAAATACATCTGAGATTAATATAATTTATCAAATATGTATGGTTAACATAACATATAGTCACTAAATAATAAAATAATTATAATTACCTAGGTACCAATTTAACTTCAAATTAATTAATTCAATTATTAATGCGATAAAAGGAGTGGCGTTTTAAATAACGGCTAGGTACCTATATTGTCTATTAACTATGAAGTATTCGGTGGTAGGTATATGAAAATACAACATTAAGTATCATCGAAAAGATAATAATGTGTTTAATTAACAATTAAAAAGGTACTTTATCGATATTTAAAACGAATACTATATACATATTACATATAAAAATAGTCTATGTTTATTATAAAAATGTTAATATCTAAAATATTAAGTATGTGTTTATTCTTCCAAAACAACACTGTACCATACAAACCAGTCTGCTTTGCGTTTGTCTTCATGTAATTTGTCTAAGATCCATACATTGTCAATATTATTTTATGCTAGTTTATAACACTTAAACTTTGCCAAAAAAAATATTTCAAACAGTAAAAATAAGCATGTAATAAAAAATAAATAAATATCAATAATGTAAAAAATAGTCAAAGCTATTTTCAGAGAAGTTTTCATAACTGTTGGTACCTTGCTTAGCATTTTTTAATACATACAACTTACAACATTGCATACAACATTTATATGTTTTTATTTCATTACATTTTTATAAATAATGCAAGTTTTGTTGTAAATGTAAAATACGGTAATAATTTAATATTTAGAAACCATTTTTATATACCCCAATATTCAAATTATAATTTGTTTTTAAGAGGACGGAGTGGCCGAGCGGACTAAAGCGTCGGTTGCCAAGCGCACCGTAGCCGGTTTGAACTCGGCCACGGGTGGCATTTTTTTTTTGGAAGCCAAAACCATAATTAAAATGTTCAAAAGTTTATCATTTTCATTTGAGTTAAAATGTTGACTATTAACATTTGTATGTGGTGTAATTCGTGTTATTTTTATATAATATGATAGTTTTAAGCTGTTAATCATTAAAAATAATTTTTAAATGTTCTTACTTGTTAAATCGTCTTGAATGAACTCATCTAAATTTTCATCCATTTGTAAATCATCTTTTGGTATAAAAATTTCTCGTTCATTATTCCTATGCCGGCTATGATGACGATGATGATGTCTACATACAAAATTTAACAGGCCGTAAATATAATTGAAGAAGATTTTATGTACATAAAAAAAAAAAAATTTCACCAGCTATATTGTCGTTTTGACAGATACAATATATAAGTAGACAATATCATACAATTATAAAAGAAAACTACAAGTTATAGTTATAGTTATTGTAAGTTACGAGTCTGAACTGAATGATTCTTGATTTATGGGTCGTCAATATCGAGATAAAACATGTAGAATTTTAAATGTTAGATTTAAATTCAAGAAAATTATTTTTATTTGTTAATTCATCGTATATCTAATGAATGATAAATATTTTAATTTGAATATTATGGAATAATAAATAATAAATTAAATATAGCTAACTAAATTTAGAAAGATTTGTTTTGTTAATTGTTTTAAATTTCTCAACTTTAAGAGGACGTGATACCCGCATGTGTTGTCTCCGTCTTACAAGTGCATAACATAGCAAATTTTACGCTCAGCAAAACACGCGTAGCTCTGTTAATTTAAAAATTAGAGTAAATTAACTTCTTATAAAATCTAAAGATAAGATTATTATCTAGACCACCTCATGGGCTTTTTTTAATATTTTAATTTTCAAGCTAGTTGTGAGTAGTTTAAGATCTATAAACAATTTACAACTTTAAAATACTCATAGTTCGCTTAAAATTAAAATGTAATAAAAAAATCCATGAGGTTGTCTAGATAATAATCTTACCTTTAGATTTTATAAGAGGTAAATTCACTCTAATTTGTAAACTAACGGAGCTACACGTGTTCTGCTTTGCGTAGAATTTGCTATGTTACGCACTTGTAAGACGGAGACAACACATGCGGGTATCACGTCCTCTTAAGGAGTAACTAAATAAATTTTTAAATGTGTGTACTATGTAGGTAAGAATTTAACAATAAAAATACAAAATTTGAACTTAAAACAGTTCAGTGTGTCGAGTTTCTAAGACTAATAAGACTAATAGTTTTTATAAAACTATTTAAGCCTTTCAAAATGCATATGGAGTTAAATATACCATTGCGGCGTATAGATGGTTATAACTTATAAACTATATTATGCATGCTATTTAATGTTAATATGGGTTAAAAAATATATGGGTTAAATATGGTTTAATATGGGTTAAATATGGCAATGAATAATATGATAATATAATAAACAATAAAAATGTATAAAGGTTACCTGTGTTTACGTTTCTTTTTCTTGAGTTCTTGATGTGGTCCTTCTTGTGCATTTTTATCAAGTTCTCTGTGTTGATTGTAAGCTGCTTCTTCATTTTTCTCGTCTATAATTTAAGACAAAAAAGTTGCAATACATAGGTCTTTTCCTAAACTATTTAAACTTATCAAACAACTTTTTTCTCATATAGTTCTTTTATATACAGGGTGTAACAGAAACAGCTGATGAAAGTAATTTACTAAAATGCATGGTATTCCAAAACAAAAATTGGTGAATATGTGGATAAAGGTACTAACATTAGGAATAATCAAGTACCGTCTGTAATCTGTATTATTGATTTTTTGTTGCATTACTAATAATAACTAATAATACTATTATGTAGTTATACCATTAAAGGTACTTAGAGCTACTGATATTTTATTTTATTTGTACTTCTTATTTTTAATTGTCAAGGTTTAATATATATACTATGTTACGGGCTATGAATTCTACGAATTCATTTTAATGTATGATTGACTTTATTTGATTACAAATAACTATATACATAATTGTACCTAATAGTAAACTGTACCTAATTGGCAACTCACGGGGCGAGTAGTCTACTTTATTATATTATATTTAAGTGGGCCGGTGCTGATTTTTCAAATAATAAAATTAATAAATTTGTTTATATAATAGCTATAACTTTTTTCAAATCAATATACCAATATCAATATATATTTTAATTATATAATTTACAATTATCATATAATATCTAAATAAAAAATAGTAGTTATGGTAGTTAGATTACATCAGCTGTGATCTGTCAGTTCTATCTGTTACACCACTTACAACCTATATATTGTATAGGAATAAAGTGAAAACACGGAATAGGGGTGAAATATTTAAGTCAAATACATAAATATCCTAACCGCGAAAAAATAAAGTTTTTTTTTAAACATAATAAATATCATACTAGATATCAGCATGATAAATAATTATCTCATATGAGAAATACATAATATTATATTGATAATATCATAATTAGATACAAGTTGCTTCATCATAGAAGCTCCGACCATTTATGCAAAAATGAAATTATATTTCCGATCAATATCCGATATCTTAAAAATAAAATTCTCAACATCCAAAGGGTGACCTCAGCAGTTTTAGATATCCATTTTAAAGATATCCATTTTTAGAGCATCTGACAATATATTTATCCCGAGATGTATCGGTGTCATTGCCAAGTACCTATGAATGAAAATACAAATAGGTATACGTCTTAAATATATACGTTTACCTGGGCGGATTAAATTATGTACCTACTTATTATTATTTTTTCATGCATTGGTTTCTCTCCCAAATTTATCAGATATTTTAATTATTAGCTCTATTTTGCACAGTATGTAATCAAATCTGAATTTGATACTCTTAAAAAACTACGTGGAAAGGAACCTTGTATTTCAAAATTTAATTATATTATCTTAATAAATTCTTCTAATAATCGTTTATACTAAAACTAAAAATCTAATAAATAGTAGGTATATAAACACAGTTATTTTTTACAGGCATAAGCTCAAATTTGAAACAAAATTACATATTAAAACCAAGAATAACGATTTTAGTTATTTCGTTAAGTAAAAATATTATTCGTGGGTGTCTGAAACTTGGATATTATTATATTTTATACACATTACACACAATGACATTTTCAAAT